>SNQJ01S0242205.1:13426-25943 GCA_010110895.2 Picea sitchensis
ATATTGATGATGAAATGTGATTAACATTGCTATGATCTCGGTGACTGATGAGCCCATGGAGGGCGTAGCCTTTGATGTGCAGGATCATGCCCGATGGACAAGTACCATTTGGACCAGCACACATGGGGAGATGATCAGTTCAGACCTCCATGGGGATAAAGAGCCCACCAGATGGATTTTGAGACCCCATCAGGGGGTAGAGATAGGACAGTGGCTGATTAGGCTCTTGCATCGGAGAAGAGGAGGACGTTTCATCAGAGGCACTTTGTTAGAGCCCAGCCTAGGGGGAATGACCCCTTTTCAGTGGAACGTTGGCCTTCGAAGGCTCAGGATGCCCCCATCCTCACCATGACATCATCTAGCTTCATGGACATTCATGGAGGCAGACTGGGAAGTAGTGGCACGTGTGGCATGTTGGAGAGGCCCCTAGGGGCTAATGATTTTCTCCTAGATGTCTCATCTGCCCTAAAAGAGGCTAGCACCTCCCTTGAAGGGGATTTTACCTTTTTATTAGCTCAGTTAGGGTTTTAATTTGACAGTTTAATGTAAAAAACAATATTGTGGCCTTGTTGGCCTTTTTTATGACTTAAAAGTTAATTAAGGTCACTGATACAGTATATATTGAGGAGTTTTAGCCTCATTTTGACAATAAGACATCACTCACTCATTAGTGAGGTCTGATTTTAGCACCCTACTTGGGTATTCTTGTTGGTTTAGTGAGGCACACTTGTTGAAGGGAGGCATTTCTTGGAGTTTTATGGTTTTCTCTTCAAGGAAGGTGTTACAACTAGGGTTTGCATGGTTATTTCTTGATGAATTGTAAGTAGTTTTCTACAAAACTTCTTGATTGAATGGTTGTAGTCTTATTTTCTTACGTGTATTTATAATTTGCTGAATCAAAACCCTAGGTGACAAGCACATAAGTAGGTCCTTGTCTCATGTCCCCTAAAAGAGAAATTTTCATCCATTGAAGAAGGAAGGAAGAGCCTAGTCATAGATACACTCTCATTTCTTCTTCTCCCTAAGCTAGTCATACTTTCCAGAGGTCAAGAAGGAGGAGACATCCCAGGCCTAGATTATTTACACCTAGGGCCATCCTTCTTCTACGGTTTAGTGATAGAGCCTTGGTGTAGCAACACTCTCCCTCATTGCACTCTCTTTTCTTGATTTATCTTTCATGCTAGCCATTTTTGCCAAGTTAACCTAAGGAAGGAGGAGAGAGCATGATGCCTTTCTTTAGCAACACTAGAGTTAGCCTCTCTCCCCTAGGGTTTTGATTCCAAAGCCCCGCCATAACAACACTTCAGAATTCTTCCTTCTAGTCCTTTTCCATCCTCCTTCAACCCTTGTGTCCTCTATTAAATTGACTTCATAAGCCCGAAGGCACTGATCTTAGACCTCCATCGTTGAAGTGAAAGTGATCAAACAAACTCTCAAACTCTTTTCTAAATTGAAACCCTAACTAACTGCTAACCCTAAAGTTGTTGACGTCATACTTGAATATCTCATCTTTATGCAACAACATATTGTTTAGGAAGCAATTGAATGGTGATTTAGGAATTAATTGATATTATATTGATTTGTTACATTGAATGCCATCTCATTTCAGTATCTATTGAGGAAGTGATATTATTTGCATTGCTATATTGATAAACATTGACTTCATCAATATTTATTGCCATAATTTCTTATTTAAATATCAGATAATCTTATGAAGTACTAAACCATTGAATCATAGCTTGCATATATTGGTTTGTTGTTGCTTTGTTCTGGGCAGATGTTCTTCTTTGGGGCTTCACTTCATTATTGGCTGTTTAGCCGGACTATCTGTTTTTGGTGGTGACCTGTGAAGGGGAAAATTTACCTTTGTCCTTTTAAATTTTTCCTCTTCAAAACTCTAGGTTACCGGGGACGTCTCCCCTGGGCCTAACCTCTCTAAAGAGAAAGAACCTCCCCATCGTGGTGACATTGGGTGGGATAGGTTCCTATTATGCTAGTTTGGCCTGCTATTTTCTATCCATTTGACCTAGATACAAACTGTGCGATAACATTTTGGCGTCGTTGCCAGGGAACACTGAGTCAATTCTCCTCAAACAAAAAATATTTTTCGGTAAGCCTTGCCTTAGAGAATTATCTTACAAGCTTACCTGGCGACTCCACTAGGGTGTTTTCCCTTTTCTTTTGATAGTTTCAAGAAAACTATCTGGCGACTCCATTGATGATGAAGCCAACGATAACTTAATAATGGGATCCTAGGAAATACAAGCCTTTAGACATGAGTGACATCCCGGGGTACCCTCAAAAAATGCCCTTTGAATACATAAATTTGCTTCCTGGATTCTATGGTGGTGATAAAGAAAGAGTTGACTATCACATGAGAAATTTCTGGAATTTCTTCCTATCCTACCTGGTCGATGATTATGCTGAAGACGTGGTCATGAAACTTTTCTCTGCAATGTTTTCTTACAATTCCAAAGAATGGTATGATAACCTCCTCGAGGCCAGCATCAAGACTATGGATTGAGAAAAAAATTCTCGAGAGATGGGGTATCCAGCAGCAAGACATCCCATTACTATTACAAGAACTCGAGCGTATAAAGCAAGCTGAGGACGAAACTTTCAGATACTTCCATATTAGATTTGAGAACATGCTATATCAGATTCCTGAAAGTCATCATCCTGAGGAGAGATACTTGGTCCATCTCTTTACTAATGCACTTTTGGGGTATCTAAGTTTTCCTCTTAATGAAAGAACCCCAAGGACGCTCGACGAAGCCTACTACATAGCTATAGTGATTGAGGAGAAGGTCTCCTTGCTTGATATAGGATGCCTCTTTACCTCAAGTACTGACAATGGAGAGAATTTTTTTACCCGTGAGAGATTCATCATTGATCTCCAAGAAGAAGGGAAGAAAAACTTAGATTGACAAGGGATTGCTAAAGAAATAGTTGAGGAGTCAGAGCCCAATAACGAAGTATCAACATGCCCTCTTCCTCTTGACGAAGTGATCCATAAGCCTTCTCCACCTCCACAACAACAAGATGATAAGGTTAGTTTCTTTCCTTCTCAGGATTTTGATGATACCTTATTTCATGATTCAGAGAGTGATGGAGAAATGGGATCCCCGAATGAAGAGCATCTTCCTTGCTGCACCACCAAGGATAAGACAGTAATGCATGCCAAAGGTGCCCAAGTCCTAGAAGCTCCTGCACAAGAAGAAACAATAAGTTTCCCTCCTCCCCTAGTTTTTTATGATGTTTTACCTTATGATGAAGGAAATGAGGAGGGGGCGAATGAGTTTTCAAGACCTGTATGTTATGATACGAATAATGACATAGTTCACAAAATTGATGAATTCATACATGTTGGGAGACGTAGGTGGGATATAGTTGGTTATGATATGGGTCCCGTCTATGACATTGAAATTCATTTCCAAGTATCTCCTTTGCAATTATCACAACATATTATTCTTCACCAGTGGCAACAAGGAGATGAGGTTCTTACCCATACTCTCCAAAAACCCAAGGATGACCTAGTACCTTGTTTTCCTGATGATTTTCGATCATACCTTCAGGACTTTGATGATTTTTCCTCTGATCATTTGGATTTATTCTATGAAGATGATTATCAACCACCACTCTGCTCGGATTTTGATACAAGTAAGAACATTGTTTGCCTAAAGAAGGTTTCTCGTGACTTTTCACTCTAGCCACCTGTTATTGCTTTACCGTGCTTGTCCATTAAAGGTGTAGTTGGGAAGTATATTTTTTATATTGAGATTCCTCTTAGGAAAACTCTAGACTCCAAGGGTCCGTTGGATACTGCAAGTTTGAGTCAGTTATCCCATTTTTTCAAATTTCCCTTGGTAGTTTGCCAATCGTCTGCTAGATCTTTGTCGATCCCTTCCTTGGCTTCAGAGCGTGAGGATGTCCTAGGTAGCCCATCCTTTTCTTCTTCCATCAGATTTATCTTGTCATTAGTAGCAAAAATATCCATCACCATCGGCTTGGTCTTGTATCAGACGAGGTTCTTGCTCCATGAGGTAATTGGTCTAGGTATCATGGTATGTGTCACTTTTGATCATTGAAACCTTTAAGTATATGCATCTGATTCCTTTTATCTCTAACAACTACTTGGATCTTACATTAGCCTACTTGACCATGCTCTGAGGGATTGACAGGGAATCCTAGCAAGCTTGTGTCCATAGGTTTTGGTTTGCCACTAAGGAATTTCTGAAAATCCATCATCCACTCCCATCATAGCACCACTATTTCATCTTATCTCCTGCTCACTTGTCCCATCCCCCTTGTCCGAGAATTAGGTTGACCTGTTTGTAGGATTTCACCTTATCTCGTGGGAAGAAGGGGCTAAAGGCCCAGAAGGTAAAAGCAATTGGTAAAATATAAAATCCTAGAAATAAGACCTCGAGATGCTTCGACCAGGGATCCCTGAGAAGGCTATAAAAAGCCTCTTAGTAAGAAACAAGAGGGACCCGGAAAATAACAAACAAGACCTAGTCAAGAGGATAGGGGGTCTCATCATGAGCCAGACTATTAGGTTCATGGGTACCTAACAGTATGACATTGCCACCATCTGGTTACCACGCCAAGGCAGTGACCTTTGGTTGCATGGCCAAGGGAAAGGGGGTCTCATCACGAGCCATCCTTCTCATCTCTTTAAAAGTACTTGTGGGTACACTGTTAGCTCTGGTCACCATGCCAAGGTAGTGTCCTTTGGTTAGCCCTTGAATATAAAGAAAAAGAAGAAGAAAAAGAAAATAAAATAAAAGAATAAAGGCAAGAACAGGATTGGGAAAATTGCATCCATGACAGGTACAACTCGCCTTCTACAAAGGCACCCACATATAACATCATGCATCCATGGCTTTCACTTCACCCACATGTCTAGACATCCCCTAGCCACATCACCTCACTTACATGGCTTGGATAAAACCTTCCTTGGAACTTTCCCTTTCTTGTGGATACTATCCCAATAGGATGTCTTGTATTTTTCTCCAGTCTTGTATTGTATTTTTTTGTAATGTCTTTGAGCTATTGACTGATGTATTAGGGTATTATGCATATGTTTGATAATATCGATGATGAAATGTGATTAACATTGCTATGATCCCAGTGACTGATGAGCCCATGGAGGGCATAGCCTTTGATGTGTAGGATCATGCCATATGGAAAGGTACCATTTGGACTGGTACACATGGGGAGATGATCAGTTCGGACCTCCATGGGGCTGAATATCCCACCAGATGGATGCTGAGACCCCATCAAGGGGCAGAGACAGCACAATGGCTAATTAGGGTCTTGCACTGGAGAAGAAGAGGATGTTCCAACAGAGGCACTTTGTCGGAGCCTGACCTAGGGGGAATGACCCCTTTTCAGTGGAACATTGGCTTTGGAAGGATCAGGATGCCCCCATCCTCACCATGACATCATATAGCTTCATGGACATTCATGGAGGCAGACTGGGTAGCAGTGGCACGTGTGGCATGTTGGAGAGGCCCCTGGGGGCTAACATTTTTCTCCTGGATGTCTCATTTGCCCTAAAAGGAGATAGTGCCTCCCTTAAAGGGGATTTTACCTTTTTATTAGCTCAATTAGGGTTTTAATTTGACAATTTAATGTAAAAAATAGTATTATGGCCTTGTCGACCTTTTTATGACCTAAAAGTTAATTAAGGTCATTGATACAGTATATATTGAGAAGTTTTAGCCTCATTTTGACAATAAGACATCACTCACTCATTAGTGAGGTCTGAATTTAGTGCCCTACTTGGGTATTCTTGCTAGTTTAGTGAGGCACACTTGTTGAAGGAAGGTATTGCTTGGCATTTTATGGTTTTCTCTTGAAGGAAGGTATTGCTTGGCATTTTATGGTTTTCTCTTAAAGGAAGGTGTTACAACTAGGGTTTACATGGTTATTTCTTGATGAATTGTAAGTATTTTTCTGCAAAACTTCTTGATTAAATGGTTGTAGTCTTATTTTTCTACATGTATTTATAATTTGTTGAATCAAAACCCTAGGTGACAAGAAAACAAGTAGGTCCTCTTCTCATGTCCCCTAAAAGAGAAATTTTCAGCCATTGAAGAAGGAAGTAAGAGCCTAGCCATAGCTACACTCTCATTTCTTCTTCTCCCTAAGCTAGTTGTACTTTCCAGAGGTCAATAAGGAGGAGACATCCCAGACCTAGGTTATATACACCTAGGGCCATCCTTCTTCTAGGGTTTAGTGATAGAGCCTTGGTGTAGCAACACTCTCCCTCACTGCACTCTCTTGTCTTGATTTATCTTTCATGCTAGCCATTTTTTCCAAGTCAACCCAAAGAAGGAGGAGAGAGCATGAGGCCTTGCTTTAGAAACATCGAAGTGAGCCTTCCTCCCCTAGGGTTTTGATTCCAAAGCCCTACCATAGCAGCACTTAAGAACTCTTCCCTCTAGTCCTTTTCCATCCTCCTTCAACCCTTGCATCCTCTATTAAATTGACTCCATAAGCCCGAATGCACTGATCTTAGACCTCCAGCGTTGAAGTGAAAGTGATCAAACAAACTCTCAAACTCTTTTCTAAATTGAAACCCTAACTAATTTCTAACCCTAAAGTTGTTGATGTCATACTTGAATATCTCATCTTTATGCAACAACGTCTTGTTTAGGAAGCAATTGAATGGTTATTTAGGCATTAATTGATATTGTATTGATTTGTTACATTGAATTCCATCTCATTTCAATATCTATTGAGGAAGTGATATTATTTACATTTCTATATTGATAAACATTGACTTCATCAATATTTATTGCCATAATTGCTTATTTAAATATCAAATAGTCTTATGAAGTACTAACCCATTGAATCATAGCTTGCATATATTGGTTTGTTTCTACTTTGTTCCGGGCAGGTGTTCTTCTTTGGGGCTTCACTTCATTATTGGTTGTTTAGCCAGACTATCTGTTTTTGGTGGTGACTTGTGAAGGGGGAACTTTACCTTTGTCCTTTTAAATTTTGCCTCTTCAAAACTCCAGGTTACCGAGGACGTCTCCCCTGGGCCTAACCTCCCTAAAGAGAAAGAATCTCCCCATCATGGTGACATTGGGTGGGATAAGTTCATGTTATGCTAGTTTGGCCTTCTATTTTATAGCCATTTGACCTAGCTACAAACTATGCGATAACAAGTCCTTTGTCTAATGGCAACAATGTTTCTAGGCAAGTCTCTTTTACTTCTCTAGAAAATATTTTCCTCTCTTTCAGATTGGTCTCCCAAGCCTTTAGAGCCATCTCATCTCTTATTTATTCAGAAGGAGAGAGCATAGGAAAATTAGGGACCTTCTCTTTCTACATTAATACAAAGGCTTCTTGAAACTTAGCTCGGGCTGAGCAATCCACCCTTTCCTTGACATAGATATCTTTCAGAGAAAGATCCACTGCCTGGTAGCACTTTTGAATGGCATCTATCTTCAGAAAAGATCCTGCTGGGCCATTTCCAGTTTTTCGTTTATTTCTAGTGCTTGAGTCTGGAAGGATGAAAAATCTACCGAGGTTCCTTCAGTCATGTGTAATCTGGCTTTCAATTTTCCTATCAATTCATCAAGTTGAGTGACTAATCCTTGGTTGGCCTGTGAATTTCGATGGAGCTCCTTGAGGTTAGCCTGCAGCTATTGGATTTGTTGTTGGTCATGAGATCTGATTTTGGCTCATCTTATTCCTTACAGTCTATTCCAAGGCCAATATTTTATCTTGCAATTTCCCCACCAATAAGATTTTTTGTCTTAGTTGCTCTACCAAATTCTCCACAGACCATTGATTTGCAGTGGCAAAGGCACCCAATGAACCTGTAACTTCTTTCGTGAATTATGAATCATCGCGATCATTTCTGTCATATAACATCCTCTACCTTTTGGTTATTATTCTATCTTTTTGGTGTTATTCTCTTTTGATGATGGCCCTCCATTTCTTGCTAAAGAAGAATTATGAAGGAGGCATTTCTTCGGACAAGATTGGGGTAAGATCACTTACATGGATGATTTCAGAACTAGTATTTCCGAAGCTAGGTTGTAGAGGTGTCAATGATGTAATAGGAGTACTGATCTCTGTAGACTATTGTTTCTCTACTGTTTTGGCAGCAGGTGTGTCTCGTGTCGAAGGAGATGCATAATGTCCTTGATTTAGGTAAGTTTTGAGATGAGCTAGGGCCTTGGCTTGGTTGTCCTAACAATGAGGGTTCTAAGTCTTATGTCAAAACCTCGAAGCTCTTTGGGGTTTCCTCATTATTATCTTTACTAGAGTACCCTGGTTCAAAACCTAGAGGCACGGATTCTTGTGCAGGAGGAGCGACTATCGACTCTCCTTGTAGTACTTTCAGAAAACTATTTCACATGTGCCTTTGGAAACTGAGGAAACTAGCCTGTCGATCTGGGGACAGGGTTTGGAATCTGTCTTTCACCTCCTCATAAGACTTAACTCCCCTGAATATTTTGTCATATGGGGAGTTTTCATGTACATATCTTTTCATGTTGAATTGAGCCAGGTTGTTCTCCACAATTTTGTGTGGGTCGTGCCTTTTGAATTTGATGTCAACCAATTTGACATCTTCCAAAGCCACAACCTCCACTTTGGAGTGACCGAAATCTAATAGTGAAAACTTGACAACCTGGTTAGGGAAAGTCGACCATACCTTTTTCTAAGCTTCCTTCATCTCCTTGTTTATTCCTCCCATTACTCTGTGGTAAGCTACTTCCTTGCACACCATCTAGTCTGGTAAAAATCACAAGAGAGCAGGGGGAGGAACTAAGCATCCAAAAACCTTAATATAAGAGAAGTTTTATTCAATGAACCAATCTTCTAGTTTGCCCAGATTTCCCATAATCCTGTCTGAAATTCGAGGAGGTGGGTGACCATATAGGGCTATATAAACATGCACCACTACATTGTGACAAATTTCATGAAATAAATCTTTGGCTTTTTCCTCCCACCACTTGGAATGGTAGAAGTGAATATGCTCTGTACTGGTCGGGGTCTAACTCCAATTCATCAATGGGAAAGGGATCATGAAACATATTGAGTCGATGACATACATAGACACATAGAAAGGGGCGGGATGCCCCTTTGATTTCACCATTTTGTGTTCAGTAATTGTTTTGGCCAAATTATCTGACAACATTTTGTCCCAATTAAAAGTGTAGCCCTCGGCTACCTCGTGCATGATAGATACCCATTCCACTAGGAAATGAGTAGGACTCTTCTTCCTGAATAATCTATAGAGCATGATGGATACATAAATCATGTGAACGTCCAACGACATTGTGGCATACATACCATGAGCATCGGCCCTGAACTTCTTTGGGTGCCCCCACCAGGACTTGATTATATCGGGATAAATCTTGTTGTATTGTATGCATTCCTTTTTCTCAAACTCCAACATAAATGCAACATTGTAATTATATTTAGGATTGGGAGATATCTTATACACTACTTGGATGTGTTCTGGTCGAAAAGAACCAATGACAACCTTTTTATGGTTGATGATGCTCCTGGTTTGGACATCGATGTTTTCCAAGGCCCATCTTATCATGTCGTTGTACGACATGAGTCTCAACTGTGCAACTATCTTGTGTAGATCTGACTGGGCTATATATCTGATTTTAGCTTCATGAGTATCGTCTACTTCATCAATAGAATATTCTGGACAGTTTATGATCTCGTGTTCGAGAACCTTGAACACCTGCGTCCAAGATTTAATAGTGTCTATGGATCGTGGCGTGGTGTCCAACAGAACGTCTACATTTGGATTTGAAACTTCGGAAGCCGCATCAGGGTTCTTCATCATTTTTCGTGGTGCCATGATCTTTAAGAAGCTGAGTGAGGTTACCTATTGCAAAGAAAATCTATAAGATTTTCAAACTGATAAAAGCTTACTAATTGCGGAAGGTAAATATGAATTCGAAATCCAAGTGCCTTTATTCAAATCAGACACATTGATTTTCGTATAGCTTCATTGATGAAAGATTTATTAACCTTAATGGAAATGTCTACCTGGCGATCTGTAATCCGTGTTTGAATCATTATCGTTAATTAGTCATAAATGCCATTAATATTTGGTGGTTCGTGTGCAGGAGTTTTATATGAGACTGAGTGAGAATTACCCAAATCTAAATCTGCGAAGGTTAACCCATGGATAATTGCTTTTAAAAACCTAATTAATCATGTTTAAAAAGGTGCGTTAACTTCAAGTGTTTTGGAAATTCGAACTTCGGGGGATTTAAATGTAGCTCGAGAGGAAATCCCTGAAACCCAAAACTGCGAAGTGATTAATTATCTGGTAATTGATTTTAAGTCTTAATTAATCATATTTATCTTTAAGTGTTTCAGAGATTCAGACTTTGGAGATTTTAGGATACGATGCAGGGTAAACGTCTGAACCCTGAGGTGCGAAGTCATTAATTATCTCTTGACCATGATCAACTTAATTAATTAAAGTTTAATACTTCGACATTTTGGTTCTTCGGTGATTTATGAATTATTTCTTTTCTATATTTCCAAAGGGTCATCTCTCGTAGTGACGTCTCGCGGATGATGTCATTCTAGATGACGTGTTGAGAAAAAGGAGGTGCCACGTGTTACTTAGAATCGTATGAATCTTCAAATGAAAATGTCAAAAATGGGTGTCACGTGTCAATTTGGGGGAAGACTCAAAAGATACACGTGTACCATAACTCGTGTCCTTTAAAGGTTTAAAAAAAGTGATGAGCTGACACTTTCAGGTTTCAAGGCTTTAATCGTTAAGACTTATCGAAACGCTTGAAGCGTGAAGCTCTAGAGCGACCTTTAGTGATTTACGTATTTAACAATTAGGCAGCTCCAAAACTCCAGAGAAATTAGGATCATTCGATCAAATGGAAAAATTTCATCAATGACGGATATCATGCGCACCTTATTACCAATTAACCAGAAATGAATTTGATTTAAAATTCGAAAGTTATTTTCTAAGTTACTATTTTTGGGAAAGATTATATTTTCATGAAGTGGAGAATGTAAAGCTCAAAAGTTGTCTCCTGAAACCATCACTATACTTTCCCTCAAAGTTATCACCAGTGACCTGCCTGGAACAAGGACAATAAAGGGGAAAATAGTAGATCAGAATAATACTCTTATAATAATAAAAACAATAATGAGAAGAATAATCATAGTAGATCCTTCTCAGATCTATTTCTTGTGACCTACCTGGAACAATAACCAAAATAAAAATACAATAATAAGAAATAGGAACAACACTCTTCTAGAGTTGTCATCAACCATTCCTCCATGGTAACCTACCCGGAATAACAAAACAAGAACATATAATAACATTTTCATAAGAACAAAAAGTATAATAACATTTTCATAAGAACATATATATGTCAACAATAATAAAAAAGAAATCTCATGGTAATCATCATATTGTTAGGATATTTAGACACTTAGGAGTTAGTTAAGATATACTTGGTCTAATATGTCATTAGGTAAAAGTGTGTTTCTTTAGTATGCATTAGTATTCATTTGTAGTTAGGAAATTTGACGATCACGATATGTTCCCGACATAGAGTGATCTGACGGTTCATACTCTCCTCGATCTTAACGGCCATTGATCCATGTCTTAGCATCTGATTGGTCCATGATCTCTATTTAAAGAGCATGGAGGGTCATTTGTCGATGATCGATTGTGAGAAACTCTCTTGTAAAATCTCTCTGTAATCTTTTTATTTGCATTAATAAACTGCTCCAAGTGGTCGCGTTGGCTGGGGCCTTGGATGTTTCCCCGTAGGGGTTTTACCACATGAAAACATCAATGTGTTGATATTTGATCTGGTTATGTGAGTGGCTACTGAAGGTGTTCGTCCTCTGTTGGAATACCTGTGTTGTCGAGCATGGTATCAGAGCCTGTTTGAAGACCCGCTCCTGTTGTAGATCGAGATCGTGAAGCCGAGTTGCCTCATCTCCATTTTCTGGAATTTCCATACATTTATGGCCTGAGAGGACTGTTCCATTGCATCCGGAGCACTTGTTTCATTTAGGAACACTTTTCTTTTCACTCGAAAAGATTTTTGTTTGCCCAAGATACGGCCATTACAGTCAGATCCGGAGGTATAAAGTCTGAATACACATTTTTTTTTAAATTTTTGCAATGTTTTGATTTTATTTCGGTTTGTATTTTTTTTATTTCCGGGATGCTACTCTTTTAGATCTGCATATTCTCTTTTCCCCGTGCCTTGTGCGATCTCAGAAAATCAGAAACAGATAGGAAAAGGTGCATCTTCCGGGTAAGCTAACCGAGATCTAACCCTTGTTGTCATCGAGAAGCGAATTTCTTTTTGTTGTGTAAAAAGAGTTTTTTTGGAGCATGATCTCCAACAACAACAACAACAACCCCAATACTCCTTCTGAACATTAAAATGTGTTTTGCTATACCATTTGGTTAAAACTTTCCTTATTAAGAAAGAGGTCTTGAGTTCAAGTCTCTCTTTTGTTACTTTTT
>SNQJ01S0242206.1:0-13416 GCA_010110895.2 Picea sitchensis
CCAAGGTTCATGAGAGTATCTGGACCGTGGATCTTTTCCACGCCCAGGGAGTCATGGAAGAATGCATGGGTAGGAACCATTATGAGCCAACAGATCTCGGCTGAAAAACCCGACAGCCGTTGGATCTGTCAGGAGTTACCCGAGGGTTAAGACTCCAGTGTATAGGGGATTTCCATTGTGGAAATCTCGGGATGGATCTAAATCATCCGTCTAATGGAGGCCACGTTTCAAGAGATCACATATTTTGGGAAACCAGGAGTTGAGAAATCGGGAGTCCTATTGACAAGAGATCGGGGCTTTCCATTGTGGAAATCTTGGGATGGATCTGGACCGTAAGTCTAACGGAGGCCACGTGTCAAGAGATCACCCATTTCGGGAAACCAGGAGTGGGGAAATCGGGAGTCCTGTTGACAAGAGATCGAGACTTTCCATTGAGGAAATACTGGGATGGATCTGGGCCGTTCGATGGAAGGAGGCCGCGTGTCGTAAGAGTTCCCATTTCGGGAAATCGAGAATCACGGAATCGGGATTCCTGTTGACAAGAGTTCGGGAATTCTCCATGGTGAAAAGCCTGGGATAGATCTGAGCCGTCAGATTGATGGAGGCCACGCATCATGAGATCTCCCCATTTCGGGAAATCGGGAATCGCGAGATCAGGAGTCCTGGCGACAAGGAATCGGGGCTTTCCTGGGTGGAAACCCCGGAGCAGTTGTGGACCGTCTGATTTAAGGAGGTGACGTGTTGAGAGATTACCCTCTTCAGGAAATCGGGGATCGGGGATTCGGGAGTTTCGTTGACAATAACTCGAGCCTTTTCTTTGATAAATCCTGACCCATAATGACGAGAGGATAGAAGGTGGCTGAGTCCCGAGGAACGGACAAGATTCCTTCAGGAAATCTCAGGGTCCGTAACGACCGTCCGATGTGAGGAAGAGATGCTAGTTTTACGCTGGGGCACAAATGTGCATTAGGGTAAGTAGCGAGCAGATCTGGATGGCCAACATCCGCCCGCCCAGATCTACGGCTGAGGATGCATTCTGGAGCCCCATTGGCCGATCGCTAGCCCTGTTGGGATTCGGCGGTTGCCAAGTCAAATGACTCGACATCACTATAGCGCCGAGGCGCGAAATATGAAAGAGGTACTGTGATCATGTGATATGTGATCGTGACCCACGATCACGTGGGAATGGAGAGAGAGAGAAAGAGCCAGTTTACGCTGGGCCTCCATGGATATCTAGGGGTCCTGATTTGGCAAAAGACCAGAAAAATCCGATTTAGGTAGTGGGTATGTGACATATTGTCAGAACTGTTGATATCTAGAGTTTTTTTTATAAAACTCATGGATGTTGGAAGCCTGATGTGAAGCCTTGATGTGGAACCATGATCGAGGAAACCTTGACGTATCAGAACTTGTAACGACGTTAAGTAGCCTGAAAGAGATTTGGAGAAACCCTGTAGGTTTTCAGAGCGAAATCTAGATTCAGATAAACCCTTGGTGTGTAACCTCAAATCCAAGATTATTGAAAATATGGGATTTCTAATAAGGGGAACTTTTTACAAAGTTTGGATCTCGAATACCCTGAATTTTGCAATGGAAACTTAAGGACAAAACTGAGACCTTGGGGATGGACCCCAGGTCATTTTTTAATACCCTCGTTTCCCCCAGTTTGTAAATATAACTATAACTGGCCAATATACTATGGCAGACTAAATATGTGTGAATGTTTGATTTGATGAACCTTTGTATAAAAGGGTCAATGTATTAATTTTATGTTATTAATAGAAATTGGATATGTGTTGCACAACTATTGAAAGGGGGGAGCTTGCCAAGATAGACCATGGATTCTATGAGAGAGATGGTGAGGTAAATCAACAATGATTGAGATGACCCTCACCAAACCAATACCTACTGGGTGTAATTTCTCAACAGTCCTCTAACCCAAAAATGAATTACCAGTCAAGTTGGTAGTTGGAAGGCCATCCTCAAGAGTTAATGAGGAGATGGGGCAGGGTATCCATCTGTAAGGCTTCCAGTCCTGACCATGAATTGGGGATTTGAACCCATGCAACCTTGTTGAGGAAGGAAAGAAAGGAGGTAATTCGGGGGACAGAGACAGATCTGCAAGGAATCAGAGTAGAGAGAACAATCTCGAGAAGATAAGAGAAGCATGTTTTTCGACTCTGGAGCAGATAGAAAAACAACTGAGAGGCAAGCTCGTTTTGGTTGTAAGAATCCATGGGTAGGGTTTCGCTACAAGCTAATAAATGAGGTTGATGAGTGACTTAGGAAGTACTCATGCAGACCTCCTTATTTGGAGTAGAGAAAACCGATTTCCAATTTCCTGTGGGAGGAGGAGTAACCTTTGTCCCTACTGTTGTGGAGCAAGGAGAAAGAATCTCTTTTAGAGCATCATGGTCTAGCTCGAGGGTGGCAATCGATAAATCTATTAGGAGTGGTTGTGCCTATGGTTGGGAGGAAACAAGCACCCCTTTCAGCAGTCGCTTCACATTTTACAGTTCTGATAAGTATTTTCATACTTTGTGTAGTACATTGGATGCGATGATTGAATTTTTGTGTTTATGGTTAAGTCTTACAGTATTTTATCAGTTATTATAAATGCTCATTTTCTTCTGTAAATTGTTGTATTTACTTGGTCTTCGATTTACCTAAGTTTAGCTGCTAGAGAGTTATGGAATGTCAATCCACAGGAGAATTGGGGTAGGATTAACTAAAACGTCAAAGTCCTGTCGATCTTTTGATTTTACCTTAGCGGGAATTTCAAGTTCAACTCTGTGGTAAAAAGGGTGTTTCCTTCAGACTATCCACCCATCTAACCAAGGGCTCATGCCCATGTCCGTAACCCATTTTCTGCTAAAAGTATTAGCGCTTAGCCCACAAGAATTTCCAAAGGACCCATATGTCCAGGGTATGGGAACCCTGTGCTAGTCCAAAAGGAGCTAGCCCTTTTGGCTTCGGGGCTTCAGAAATTATGACTCCACAACCCTCGAAAATAGCCGAAGGACAGAGTTGTGAATAGATGAGGGTCGTATATTTGGGCATACAGTGGAGACCTCCCTCAGCCGTTAGATTAGACTTAGGAAAGGTAGCGTTAATTTCTTCGGCGAAGTTCCACTTCGGGAGAATAGGAGTGGTCTAGCACCGAAACTCCCGAATGTCGAAGTCACGACGTTAATTGAGACCATTGAAAGTGGAGGGACGTGTGTCCATATATCAACGACTATCTAGAAGTTTTCATATTTGGAGGTATAGGGATGCGCAAGTTTCCCTGGAGCTTTGCAATCCGGAGTAAATCCTCATTGTGAATGAGAGGTACACGTGGTGATAGATCGGGCTGGTCCGGAGAGGAAGTTGGAAGATACATGTTGAAACTATCGAATGCCGAGCTTTCGAAGTGACGTGGACCATAGATCCTCGAATCCTTCGGGATCCCTCTCAGTGATTGATCTAAGGAAACCCCCCTCGACTGCCCAACCAACCGGGAACGCATCATGGAGTGACATGTGGCCCCTACTTGTCCCCTGTCAAATGTTGTCATGAACTAGAGTCATTGGATGAGAAGCTATGTGGCAAGCGATCCTATAGTCCGGAGACTTGGTGCTCTTGAGGAACTTGGCCAAGAGTTTTCAAGGTGTGAAAACTCTCGAAGACGTGAACAACGAAGTGAATCTCCACCATTGATAGGTCGAGGACACGTGGCACTACATTAGAGAGTCTGAAGACTCGGATCTTCGGGGGATTCACAATGTGAGGAGTCAGTAAGCTCTGAATCCCGAAGCTGCGAAGTAATGGGAATGGTGGATCTATGGATATACGTGGAAAAATCTCAACCATGAGATTTGAAAGAAGTGAGAAGACTATATGCCAGGGGCTGACGTGGCTCACTGACGTCATCCTGGGTGACGTGGACCTAAAACTAAGGTGCCATGTGTCACCGAAATATGGTTGATTTACAAACCCCTTATGCCTATTATAGCATGACACATGTCACCCCCTAATGAGGACACGTGTCACCCCTGGCCCTCGTCACGTGTCAGCTTCTAGTTTGTTCTCACCTGGCCAACATGGTTGGTGACGTGTCCAGGACTCCGAGAGTCTACATAACTTCAGGAGTTCAGAAGATTTGGGCATAGTATGGTAAAGGGATGTTCAACGTCGATTTTTGACCACCGAACGTCGATCGTTCAATGACGATTGTCGATTTCTGAAACGCCGAAAACGTAGGACGTCGAACGTTCAATGACGATTGTCGATTTTTGAAACGCATAAAACGTAGGACGTTGAAAGTCGAATGCTCGATTGTTGAATGGTCAAGGCCATGTGGCGATATTTTGGGACTTTGGGGATTAAGAAAAGGGGTGATCAGCGACGAACACCGAAGACCCCAACTAATAACTTCGAGATAACTTCGGGAGGTGATAACGTGCTGACCAAAGCTCATATTTTAATGCAGTGGTGACCGTTAGAAAGCTCGTGGAGAGCAGTAGCCAATGGAGACCCCTGAATTAGGATTTGAGATAGTGAGGAAAAACAAAAATTTGATGCCCCACCCCTTAAAGTAATATCTAGGGGTTAGATGTGTTACAAATCGGTATCAAAGAATGGAAACAATGCTTGGCTTGCTTGGGCTCATGCACAAGCCACATAAAAATATTATTAGAGAACTTTACGGGGTAACACCCTGCCTTACCCCACTTCTATAAAAAAACCTGTCTGAACCTCTAGTGAAGAGAGGAACAAAACCTTCTATTGTTGATAGATGTTTTGGAAGTCTGTAGTGTATGTTGCAATGTTTCCAAATAAAGAAGTTGACTTCACTTTGCAATGATATGTGTTATTCATGGATTGGTAGATTAGTAACTAACAGAAAATGTTTTGTCAGAATTCAAGCAGTCAGTGAACAACGGGAAAAATATAGCATAAGGAATGGTGACACACCATGAGTTGGGGGAGAGCTCCCACAATAGAGAGGAAGAATCTGATGAAAGGAGGGTGGTGGAAACCCCTCCAGATTTGGTCGAAACTATAAGAGGCCTCATGGAAAAATTACAGAGTCATAAGGATAATAATGAAAGGATGATAAAGGAGCAGGAAAATCATAATGAAATTAATGCAGTTCTACTGCAAAGTCTATTATATATACAAATAAAACTACAACATAGTCCAATTGTCAGTCATGTGGACAAGTACCATGCTAAGAAAAATCCAAGTCCACTTGAGATATAAAAGCATGGTCCAGAAAGTGGCCACACCAGGAGGATCACCTCAAGGAAGGCCCAACATGGAGTCAAGAGACACTCACCGGAATTGACGCACACAACCCCTGCTCAACCTGAGGGTCGAAAGGTCCACATCAACAGGATCGTTCTTCTCTCCTTGGCCCGAAGAACTTCTAAAACACTCTTCTAATTCCCTTTTGGGAAATTTGTACCCACAATGAAACCTCGTGAGATTCCTCCCTCACGCTTCAGGGAATTAGACTTCACGATATCGTGAATCCTTTGGTCGAGGGCCTTCTCACTATGACCCCCGAATCCTAAACTTCCGAAATAGTAGACTCCGACTTTTTGGCTTTCATGAGTTCACGAGTTGCGATGACATGCAACTCTGCTCTACGAACCCCGAAATCCCGATGCTATATTCCTCGAAATCCTGAAATGTCAGACTTCGACACGTTTCTTGGTGTTGGCCCCACAACTATACTTCTTGTTGTTTCGGGACTTCGCACTTCGCGAGTTCGCGAATCTTGATGCAAGGATTTCGGGACTTCGACTCACGAAACTCCAAAATGGTCAACGCGGTTGACTTCTACGTCGATAGTGCACCACCTTTCCACCTCGCTGACTCCTCTAGCCCCACACTATCCTTTTAACTCTTCACAACTTCGCGTTTCATGATTTCGTGAACTTTGATACCAAGTCTTTGGCCCTTCAACTCACAAAATCCCGATAGGCGATTTCACGAGTGATCCAACGGCTCCTGACTGACTTGGATATACGAATCTACTCCTCCTGAGCTTAGAACCTTTCGAAGCACTCGTTGTAACTTCTCTGCTCCTCCGTGATATCTAACGGCTCACGGGACTTCACGGATTCTCCACAGAGAATTCCGACCGTCTGTCTCTTCCTCTGAGAACCTATGCACAAACTAAACAAGGTGTCTTCTCTCCACGGAACTCATCCTCCTACGGTCCCTTGTCACTACACCTTCTTACAAACTTTCAAGGTACTTGGCCTCCTTTCAACTTTGTGCACACCTGCAGCGGTAGTCTCTCAATACTTCGCTCAGGTTCGCAACCCTGAGACTTCACTCGGCCCGCGCACTCCTTGCACGGCTCCTATGCCTAACTGCACTTCTGAGTGAATGAGAACAAATCTACTCTATATGAGTTTTCAGAGACAAACCCCTGAACCCCTTGTCAACGCACTCCTTGTGGACAATTCGACTGCACTCCTTGCAGGAACTCTGGCTCAGATAGAGAAACAAATTAAACTCATTTCCTTTACCCTCTCTCTCTCAGATTTCAAACATTCAACAAGAAATCATGCATACATAGAATAAAAGCAAATGTAAAGTAGAAAGAGTAAAATAACCATGAGCATAACATTCAATATACATACACAGAGAACAAACACAATGCCATGAATTTGAATCAAAGATTTCTCTATTAATTCAAATCTCTATACATGGGTGTCTTCACACAACTCTCTGCTCTTTTTTCTTCTATGTTCTTCATAATATACCTCATGTTACAATACACAATGAGGGTGTCTATATTCCGTTTCCCTCTTGCGCTCTAAAACTATCTAATCTAACATTCAATTCTACCTATTTTCATTAACTACCATAAATGCCTTCTATCTACTAAGGACGAGATCGAATATCTCAAGGTCTGTTTACATTATACAAGGGCTCTCCTTCTTAATGGATTCATTTAAGGTTGGCACATTTACTTCAAGACAATTTCAAAATTTGCGTTGGGTGGTTGTCCAACTGTCTTTTGCTTCCGCGCTGGCTCGCTTGAGATGCTCCTGCATCATACACCCTCTCTTGAAAATTTTCATGGGCTCCTGTCCATGAGCTCACGCATGGTCTGTCCATGCCTCTGGATTTCTGCGTCATTCTCCCAGCTGGCATATTCAACTGGATGGCCCTTCCACTTGACCAAATACTCAAACCATTACTTTTGCCTGGTCTTCTTGCTGACCCTTTTGTCCAGTATAGACTCCATCTACGGATTATCTGCAACTGACATCTTCTTTGTCCACTAGATCACAGGCTGCTCATTTCCTGTCCCTGCTTCCTCAGCTTTATATGGGTACAAATATGAGATATTGAATATCGGAGAAATTCCGATCCCATCGGGTAATTCAATCTCGTAAGCATTTGCCCCAAATTTCTTCAAGACCTTACATGGTCCGATTTTCTTCATCTTCAGTTTATTATATGTTCCTCTTGGGAACCTTTCCTTTCTCAAATGTGCCAAAATCAAGTCACCAACCTCAAATTGAAGTTGTCTTCTATGTTGATCTGCTCTGCGCTTATATTTTTGGCTCGAATTGTGTAATCGCTTCTTCACCTGGTTGTGAAGTTCCTTCATCGCCTCTGCGAAATCTTCTGCACTAGCTCTCCTAGTTGCAATCTATTCTAAATATCTCAATTCAGAAACTCCTCTCGGTTGTATGCCATAAACAATCTGAAATGGACTCTTCCCTGTTCTTTTGTTAACCAAGTCGTTATAAGAAAATTCTGCCTGTGGTAATATGTTGTCCCACTGGCTGTGGTGTTCTGTCACCAGGCTTCTCAGCAAGTCTCCCAGACTTCTGTTCACCACTTCTATCTGTCCATCCGTCTGAGGATGATAAGCTTAACTAAACGACAACTTAGTTCCTAGCTTCTTCCACAAGGTCCTCCAAAAGTTTCCTACGAACTTGGTGTCTCGATCTGAAACTATGCTCCTTGGTAAGCCGTGAAGTCGAATGACTTCTTTGAAAAACAGGTTTGCAATGTGAGTTGCGTCACTGGTCTTCTGACATGGAATGAAGTGTGCCATCTTGGAAAATCTATCCACCACCACAAAGATTGAGTCAAATCCTCTTTGCATTCTTGGCAACCCCAATATGAAATCCATGTTGATTGCATCCCACGGCTTCTCTGGTATGGGAAATGGTTGATAAAATCCGACATTATGTTTACTTCCCTTCGAATGCTGGAAAATTTTGCATCTGTCCACAAATCTCTTGATGTCTGCTCGCATTCCCGGCCAAAAATATGACTCATTCAACTTTGCAAACATCTTGTCGTGACCAAAGTGTCCTGCCAATCCTCCACTGTGTTTCTCCTTCAACAAATTCTCCATCATGGAGCATTTCGAAATACAAAGATGATTACCTTTAAACAATAATCCTTCCTGGATCATGTATTCTGTCCATTAGCTTCTATCCCTGAGAATTTGATTCTCAGCTACTTCGTACATCTCCTTAAAATCTGGATCATCTCCGTACATCTCCCTGAGGTCATCAAAACCCAATGTTTTGATCCTGAACTCCTGCAACAACAAACACTTCCTGCTCAAAGCATCAGCAACTTTGTTAGTAGTACCAGAAATATGTTTAATCACAAAAGTGAAATTTTGCATATATTCAACCCATTTGACATGTCTTTGATTCAACTTTTCCTGTTGAGTCACAAACTGCAGTGCATGATTGTCACTGTATAAGACAAACTCCTTGGGAATCAAGTAGTGTCTCCATTTCTTCAATGCCTGGATAATAGCATAGAACTCCTTATCATAAGTGGAGTATTTCACTTTCGCTTCATTCAGTTTCTCGCTGAAGTATGATATCGGCCTATCCTCTTCACTCAAGACTGCCCCTATTGCGAATCCACTTGCATCGCATTTCACTTGAAATGTCTTTTGGAAATACGGAAACACCATAATTGGTTGTTCCATAATATTCCTCTTCAACAGATTAAAACTCTTCTCAGCCTCTTTAGTCCAGTGAAAAGACTTGTGTCTTTTCTTCACTGTATCCATCATCGCTGCACTAATTCCATTGAAATTCCTGATGAACTTTCGGTAGAAACTAGCCAATCCGTGAAAACTTCTCACCTCAAAGATATTCTTCGATGATGGCCAATTCTTAATTACCTCCACCTTATCCGGATCCATCCTCAACTCATCTGCAGAAATAACAAACCCCAAGTAAATGAGCTCTGTCTTCATGAATGAGGATTTCTTCATGTTTATCAACAGCTTCTCATGCTGTAATTTCTGCATTGTTGTAGCCAAATGCTTCAGATGCTCTGCCATTGTTTTACTGAAAACCAGTATGTCATCCAGGTATACGATAACAAATTTTCCAATGAACTCCCTCAGGACTTCATTCATCAACCTCATGAAGGCACTCGGTGCGTTTGTTAAGCCAAATGGCATAACAAGCCATTCATACAACCCTTCGTTTTTTTTGAATGTTGTCTTCCACTCATCACCTTCTCTCATGTGGATTTGATGATAACCTCTTTTCAAATCAATCTTTGAAAATAATTTTGATCCACTCAAGCAATCCATCATATCATCCATCCTCGATAATGGAAATATGTACCTGATGGTTATTTTGTTAATCTCCCTCGAGTCAGTACACATCCTCCAGCCTCCATCTTTCTTCGGACTGAGTACTGTTGTAACAACACACGGACTCAAGCTTTCCCTGACCAATCATTTGTCCAACAACTCCTGGACTTGTCTTTTGACCTCTTCATTCTCTTGCGACATCAATCTGTACGCGGATTTGTTTGGAAAACTGGCTCCTGGTATGAGATCAATATGATGACTCACACTTCTAATCGGTGGCAACGAACGAGGTAGTCTATCCACTACTATGTCAGCGAACTCTTCCAATAGTTCATGAACCTCTTCTGATAAATCATCCACTCTTGTGTTGGTCAAAACAATCTTTGGTTTCCTGACCACAATGAATTGCAGTTCTTCCTTCTTCTTGACCTCGGTAAGAAGTTCCTTCCCACTCATGAGAAGTACAGTGTTGCTTACTTCCGGTTTCACCTCCTTATCCTTGATTGGAAGCAACATGTGAGTCCTCCCATTCTTCTCTAGGGTGTATGTGTTCATTCTCCCATCATGAATCACAGTCCTGTCATATTGCCATGGTCTACCCAGTAATAGATGACAAACATCCATGGGAATGACATCACATAATATTTTATCATTATATCCTCCTATCTTAAATTCAACTAAACACTGTTTAGTGACCGTTACATGATGTCCTTTTTGTAGCCATGAAACTCTGTATGGGCTTGGATGATCAATCGTCTCCAGCTCCAGATTTTCTACCATCTATGTAGAAACGAGATTATCTATGCTACCACTGTCCACAATGACCTTGCATACCCTATCCTTGGTCTTGCAAGAAATCTGGAAAATTCTGGTTCTTTGGACTGAACTCTCCACCTCCTTCTCTGGTGTCAAAAGAGATTTTTGCATCATCAACGATCTTCCGCCTTCATCATCTTCTGCCTCAACATATTGCCTCTGTGCTTCGGCGATGTGAGTCTCTCCACTCTCTTTATTTTTATCTGGACACTCATAAGACTTGTGCCCATTCTTTCCACGTGTGAAGCATGTTATTACTCCACCTCTTCCTCTTCCTCTACCTCTAGTACGAGGAAAAGTATTATTATCAGCATAATCTCCTCTCTGTTCAGTATGCTTCCCTCTATATTCATCATATTTCCCTCTCTGTGAGCTTCCACCTCTCTCAGTTCGAGTTTGAGGTTTCTTCCGTCCTCCTTGGGCTTCTGGTTTCTATCCTGGGCAATTGATTTTCCTATGGGCTAACTTCTGCCTCAACCTCTTTGACCCTGCTTTCGGCTCAGCTTCTCTTCAGCTTTTAGAGCCATATGATAAGCATCTTCCACCGTTCAGATGGTTACCATGCTCATCTCATCCTGAATGTCATATCTCAGGCCATTCAGGTATCTAGCAACCTTTTCATCATTTCTCTCCCGATGACCTGCCCTGATGTTCAACTTGTAGAATTCTTTAGTGTATTCTTTCACTGTCATCAGCTTCTGTCTCAGGTTCTGCATTCTTTGAAACAGAGTAATTTGATAATCTCTGGGGATGAATTTTTCCTTCATCTTCGCGATCATTATGTCCCAGCTTTTGATCTTATGCTTGCCCTTGCAACGTCTATCAGCTTGTAGTTCATCCCACCACAATGTTGCATGTCCTTTCAATCTTGTGACAGCATGCTTGAACTTCTTGTCCTCTTCGACATCTTCATAGCCAAAGTATGTGTCCAGAGATCTAATCCAGTCTAGAAGCTCCTCTACATCCAGATTCCCCTCATAAACTAGAATGTTCATCTTTGCTCTTGCACCCGTTCTTGCAATAGCTCTGATCAAACGTTCATTTGCTGCATCTTTAGCTGCAACTTCTTCTTCATGTTCAGCCTCAATTTCACTTTCGGAATCACTAAGATCCCCAACACTGACTGTATGCCTCTGTGTTGTCTCCATGTCTTCAAGTCTGGCACGTAAATCACACATTTCTTTTTCCATGGCTAGATCAGTCATCTGCCTACCTCTTCTTCTCGGCATTTCCCTCTCCTCTGGTGGATCAGGTGTTTGTATGTCCTTTCTCCTTGGCGGAATAGTGAATTCTCTTTTTCTCTGCTACAGAAAGAAAATAACCTTTCTGAGCTTTGATACCAAACTGATGCACGCAACCCCTCCTCAACCCGCAGGTCGGAAGGTCCACATCAACAGGATCGTTCTTCTCTCCTTGGCCCGAAGAACTTCTAAAACTCTCTTCTAATTCCCTTTCGGGAAATCTGTACCCACACTGAAACCTCATGAGATTCCTCCCTCACGCTTCAGGGAATCAGACTTCGCGATATCGCAAATCCTGTGGTCGAGCGCCTGCTCACTATGACCCCCGAATCCCGAAATTCCGAAACAGTTAACTCCGGCTTTTCGGCTTTCACGAGTTCGCGAGTTGCGATGACATGCAACTCTGCTCCACGAACCCCGAAATCCCGATGCTATGTTCCCTGAAATACCAAAATGTCAGACTCCGACACATTTCTCGGCGCTGGCCCCACAACTATACTTCTCATCGTTTCAGGACTTCGTACTTCGCGAGTTCATGAATCCTGATGCAAGGCTTTCAGGACTTCGACTCACGAAACTCCAAAATGGTCAACGCGGCTGACTTCTACGTCGATAGTGCGCCGCCTATCCGCCTCGCTGACTCCTCTGGCCCCACACTATCCTTTTAACTCTCCACGACTTCACATTTCATGATTTCATGAACTTTGATACCAAGTCTTTGGCCCTTCCACTCACGAAATCTCCATAGGCGATTTCACGAGTGATCCAATGGCTCCTGACTGACTTGGATATACGACTCTACTCCTCCTGAGCTTAGAACCTTTCGAAGCACTCGTTGTAACTTCCCTGCTCCTCCGTGAGATCTAACGGCTCATGGGACTTCGCGGATTCTCCACAGAGAATTCCGACCGTCCGTCTCTTCCTCTGAGAACCTCTGCACAAACTAAACAAGGTGTCTTCTCTCCACGACACTCATCCTCCTACACTCCCTCATCACTACACCTGTTATAACCCTATGATTCATAGGATCATCTGTTGACTGGAAATTTTTCACTCTGGGTGTATAGGTTTGCAAATAATATTTCATCTCTGCAAATTATTTTCAAAGGAAGCAGCACACAAAACCCACCAAAATCGCTAAAGCCTAAGTTTTTGTTGCATTTGTGCCTGGAGAATAAAGAACACGCTTAGATCGACAGTCAATCTAGTGGTCCGTAGATCAACGGCTGACAGTGGATTCTAGACCCCCTCGACTGTTCTACCTTTAACGGTGGGGGGGGTCCGGAATTGGAGATAACGAAGGCACACATCTAAACGGTTGAGGCACCAGCGCTTTCATAAAAGGCTGAGATTGAATTCCGGACCCCCCCGACCGTTCTGTCTTTAACGGTGGGGGGGGTCCGGAATGAAGCGGTTTTCCCGGCGGGCCCTGTCCCAACATGTCACCCATCCGTCGCATTGGACCTCCTCCGCTCTAGACCACTTACCGCTTACCATCCTTCCCACTTACCATTCATCATTTCCTTACATTCCCCGTCACCTCATGACATCATCCTCCATTTTCCCGCCACCCCTTCACGAATAAATGAACTTAGGATAAAAGGAAAAATCAAATAAGTTAGTTAGATTAATTAATAATGTTAGTATAATTAGTTAAATAACCTAGGTTAAATCTTATCAAAAATTAATTACTTAATTAATTGATTAATTAATAAATTAGGTTAATGTTTTATTAATTAATATTTAAAACAAATATTAAAATTATAA
>SNQJ01S0242207.1:3223-13416 GCA_010110895.2 Picea sitchensis
ATTGGGAGTAATAGTTTTTACCCTCTCTACCCAAATTTAATTGAATGAACATTTTATAAAAATATATTTGAAAACTAATCCTAATAGATAGACTCATTCTTATATTAAAAAGAATATAAATTATTACACTAATACTATATGGAAGCACCATTGAAAAGTGAAAATATAACTTGAATAAATTTAATAATTAAGAATGCATATTTTCTTTTAAAAAATTACAAATTTAAATAAAAACAAAAAATTTTCTTTTATAAAATTATAAATTTAAATAAAAATAAAGATAATATTTTATGTAAATATTTTAATTAATTTAAATTCTCATTATTTTAAAATAAACACTTAATTAATATATTATTTAAGTTACTCAACCATTACAAACTAACAAAAATTCATTTTTTATTCTAGATACAAAAGTTGATTTTTTATTCTAGATTTAGCAAGTAATTGCATAGTTAAAAAGATCATTTAGTGGTTTTAAATAAAGCATTCATTATGTGAATAAATGTTGAAATGGAATAAGGTATTGTATTCATTAGGTGAATATAATGATGTTAGAAATTAAATGTAAGATATATGTTTTTTGTTTTTTTATTTTATTTTTTAAATAAAATGTTTTTAAATAATAACTAATGAATAAAAAAAGGATATTAAAAATAATTAAATATACTCTATTTGTTTTTTTAAAAAAATTGTTAAAATGTGGTTATTGAGATGTGAACAAAATGTATATAAAGGATTGGATAGGCATCAATCTTTTTCTTCCCATTAAATTGTATTATTTCTTTATTACATCTTATCATGTAGTCTAATGTCTAATAACATATATGTGATGACTATTATGGCCTAAGAGCTCCCTCAACATCTCCCCCACACCCAATTCCTTGCTCGTTCCCAGAAAGTGTGGATATAACTGATGACCTAATACTCTTCAGTCTTCGTCTTCAATCTGGTAAATGCCTCTGCATTAAGTGAGTTTGGGAGTGCTTTTCTCCCACTTGCCCTTCTATCTGGTGCCTTCGAAGTGGTGAGTGGCCCGTCCTAGGCTTATCTCGCACCTGCACAACACCCTATGGTGGAGCTCCATACCTCGACCAACCTACCATTTCTCTACTTTCTAGCTTCCTAGGTCACAACTCAGGAACTATTATGCAACTTTTACACTAGGGGGTTCAATCAAATCAATTGTTCTTCTTTCATTGTATTTTCTTTTCACCTCTCCATGTGTGTGTGTCTCTGAAAATATGTCTCTCTTGAATTCCTTTAGCCGTTGTCGACATGTTCACCATTGATGCTCTCTTAATTGTTATGTGCTCAATTCTCTGTTGCTCGTCAATCTTGTCTTCAATCTTGTCTTCCTGCTGCTCTTTAATATGATTTTAATGTTGTATGGAGTCTTACAACTGATATCACACGTGAAGGATGACTTTCTACTGACTTATAACATAATTGATTTTCCAATACTGGACTTTTACAAAATCAATTGAATGTTGTCGACTATGAACTAGTGTCGGGGAGGAACTGATCTTGTCAAATTAAAAACCGACTTACATTACATAAGTGGAGGGGATCACCTACCTTTCAAGACTCACATTTAACCCCCTCCATTCGATAATGACTCAAGATGGATTCAATCGACAACATTAAATTTTATACTCGACTAGAGTTGGACTCAACAACATTGTTTTTATTCAACTAACTTTAGACTCATTAGATTCCACTTAAAAATTTCCTTCATGTAATGTTTCCACTCCATATACATTATGAATCTAAGCATAACGCTTGCAGTTCTTTGGTATAATAAGCAACATTTCCACCCACTACCCTACGTTCTTAAAACCTTTTTATAAGAGTAGACTCAGTGCACATATTAATGTGAGAGCCTTGCAAAATCAATAGGATACTCCAACAAATTTCTAAAAAACATTATTCACTTGATGGGTAATCTCTTTGGTTCTCTAGTATCTCAATGATGCAAATTACAACTATGACAGTGAGTGAGGTATGAGAAAAAAAATGAGGTTCTCCAATCAACTTCCACATCATTTTCTTCGATAGATTTATAACGCTTTGGATTCAATCTCATCATCTCCATCATCTTTCCATCACATTTCCCATAAAGTGCAAATTGTCCTAGAATCTTCAACCCTGGTCTTCTTTATGACATAGTCATTGATTATGTATAAGACCTTTTTCCTCTCCAATATATCCAGGCTTCAGTCGAACTTTAAGAATTGAACGATTTGACTTAGTGTCTTCTTGAGAGTGCTAGGGATCACACTGTAACTGCATGAAAATGATATTCTTGAGTAGACGCTCATCATCTTCATGATTTGTATCTCCATCCAACTTTGGCATTTATGAAATGGGTCCTGGTAGCTGGTCCGATTTACACGTCTCCATGTATATTCAACAAGGGAAATAGTTGCAAAGCAACTAGTCCCTGCCATGTTGAATAATTGTAGTAGATGTAAGATGTTAAATAATTGTAGTAGTCGTAGGAGCACTCACTACCTTTTCAAAAAACAAATTGAAATGCATATCTTTGTATTTTACAAATTTTCAATATAAATACAAAGAGAAAGTATTCCAATACATGTTAGCAAAATAGTTATTGTTTGACCCAATGACATTTCCAACTTATGAATCTACCATATTGAATCTGGTTGTGGAGAATAAGACGATGTCTCAGGAGAAGCATAATATATAAGAGAACACGGCCCTCGATTGCAAAATCTACAAGGAGTTAATATAGATTCTATTATCATAAGTTATTTGTGTAAGGGATCAACCGACGACTATTTAAAAAACATGACTATCACTATTTTAAAAATATGACTATTAATATAAAAAATATGACTAATAATAGATAGTATTGAACTAGAGTTCCACCATTAATAATATGATCATTGTTAATAATATGATGATCGACCAAATCATAATTTAGTTTTGAAACGGATCATGAGGTCAAGATTTTCAGACCACCTTCCTACCTCTTCCATTTTTCAGGAAAAATATCTCGGAAAGATCTATTTTTCTGCTCTATATTGGGTTCACCTTCCCCAATATAGAAACTACCTTAAAGTTTGTTTCTTAGGCTCATCCAAACCTTGGGCTTATCGAACACAAGAAGAGATGTTTACCATTATATTACATTAACAAATATTCTCCTTCCTAAATATGATTAGAAATATATGATTAAAAAGGGTTAAACTTTGTTTCACTTAACCACCAAAATTATATTAAATAACGATAATACATTTTTCAATAAATAAGAAGAATTAATTAGATGAATTCCAATACCATTCTATTACATTAACAAATATTCTCCTTCCTAAATATGATTAAAAATATATGATTAAAAAGAGTTAGACTTTGTTTCAATTAACCACCAAAATTATATTGAATAACCATAATACATTTTTCAATAAATAAGAAGAATTAATTAGATGGATTCCAATATTTTAACTATATTCTATTCAATGTGTATCTCCTTGAGTTATACAAAGATTCATCGATAGTATATATACACTTCGATGTACAAGTATTGTAAGGAATGGTCGGTTTTAAATATTGTTCTATTCTAAGATTGGATCGAATATGTTTTATCTACACGGACAACACAACCAAGGAAACGAGTTGTTTTGTTAAGAATAAAACTTACCATAAATTTTTTAGAATCTAGTAATAAACTTCTATTTACAACCTTTGTCTCGGAATTTTAATAATTTTTACAATTTCCGTCTCAGAATCTTATTCAAATAATTTTTATGAATCTAATTGTCTCTAATCTTATTCAAATAATTTTTATGAATCTAATCTGTTAAATAATTTTTATGAATCTAATTAACTAGTTGCAGAGACTAGAGAATTTTTTAAATACAACAATAAATTCATCTTAGGTTTAGACTCTGGCTATGGACAAAGACAGAGAAATTACAAAGTTAATTCAACCAATATCAACAAATTGGTGAAACAATGGGAGAAATAAGCATAAAATATCAATTGTGTTATTGTAAATGCATCCTACAGGAAATTAATCTTGTTTCATTGTTTTAGATTAAAATAAAACTGTATATTTTTTTTTCCAAATGATATTCCTACTGTAGTATATATATATATATATATATATATAATGCGGAGAATAAATGTACAACACCATTTAAACTAGTTTTTTTCTATAATAATCTTAACTATAAGCAATCTAGAAAATGATTGTCATCATATTTATATCTATCTATATGGTAAAATATCTATCAGAACTTAAACTTTGTAGATTGTATTATTTTATTTGTAATATAAAAATGAAATTTTGATAAATTATTAAACATTATTCAAATTTGAATGAGTATAAGTATACCATTAATAAAAAATCAAATTTTATTTTATTTGCAATATAAAGATGAAATTTTAATAAGTTACTCAACATCATTTGATTTGAATGACTATACATATCCCATTAATAAAAAATCAAATTTTATTTTAGACATTTGTGAAACATTTGTTGTATAAAGGTCTGACATGTTAACGTTAAAATTATTGTTTAGACATTTGTGAAAATTTCTGCCCATTTCTTTGTACAATGGTCTCACGTGTCCATGCTTATGGATGATGGCTCCGAGGTCGACTGGTGATTTTACTGTTAGGCGCATTTTGTTAGACAAATGTCTTGCCTCATAAGGTGGATTACGATGAGCCGCCCCATGTAGCCAATGCTGAAATGCTAAGAAGAGAACTGAAACTGGTATTTCTCTAATGCCCTGAATCTGTGTCACACGAGTTAATGTTGAATCTCTCCTTATCCTTTTGTTCACGAATGCTCTTGAATATTTCAAAACACATTTGAAGTATGAGAAGAACTCGAAGATTAAAGAGGAGATTACACATAAGTTTATGAGTATTTGTAAAGGGCAGAGGAAATCCATGTTGTGTTAGATGGATGTAGTGTAGGGCCTTCTGCAAATGGTGATGCAGTTGTTGTGACCAGAGCAAAGAGACAAAAGTTTTCAAAGGTGGCCCTCTCTATCAAGTGGCAACAATTGTTTTCAAAGGTGGCCCTCTCTATCAAGTGGCAACAACTGTTTTCAAAGGTGGCCCTCTCTATCAAGTGGCAACAATTGTTTTCAAAGGTGGCTCTCTCTATCAAGTGGCAACAACTGTTTTCAAAGGTGGCCCTCTCTATCAAGTGGCAACAACTGTTTTCAAAGGTGGCCCTGTATGTCAACTCATGTGATTTGTTAAGAGTGAAAGGGGTTTTGAAATCTTATAAAATATTGTAATTATGAAATTTTCATCCATAACCGTTGGGGAAACAATAACACTGCAATCTTTAAAACCTTGCAGTAATGCCTTGTTGCCATGATTCATCAAAAGGGACCTTGAATTCCTATAAAAGAAACTCAACGGAAGGCATTGTCGTAAAAACAATCCACATCCCAGGTCGCTACCATTACATAAACGATAAGTATATCCTACCTGGATGATCAAAGCTAGTTACCTCTATTAATGGTTACCTTGAAATACTTTTCAATAATGTTTTATATGAGTTCCACCACCATGAGTAGCTCAATGATGACCCCTGTAAATCGAATGGGAGGCATATCCAATGGTGGACCAGATGTGCCTGAGGCAACCTTGTTTAAGCACCTCATACATTACATAACCTAATAGCATAAATCCTTGATGCCAAAATTAGGAAAACCCTACCAGACATAATCTAAACCATAGCAAGATTTACAGAAAGTGCATGGACATGCCATTTTAGGCAGCGTTCAGGAATTAACGCATCCAATATATAACACATGGACTCGACAGTCGTTGAAGAGGAGGCAGTTCCTGTCATTGTTCTCGGTCCTTTGTTGGATCCTCGTGATCCTACGGCTGTTACAGCCGCAAAATTAGCAGTTATTAGACAAATCAGCATGGCGTGCGAAGAATGGGGATTCTTCCAAGTCATAAACCATGGAATCCCAGTAGACTTTATTGAAGAAGTGTTGGATATTTCGCGTATATTCTTCGAGTATCCTACACAAAAAGAGATGAAGGTCAGAGGCCAAGCACAGGGAGGCGATCAAACTCTTTTATCTTCCAATTACAATGTGTATCCCCATTATGGATGGTATTCGTACAATAATCTATACTACCTCACCAAGCCGTAAGCATGCAATGCTTTTCCTGAGGACTTTCCTGAATTTCGGTAAGACGATCAGTATTCTTGCATAGATTATCAATTCAAACACTCTTCATGTGTAAGCCAATTGACACACAATTCAAGAATTGAAGATCATGGGGTACTATTGCAGATGGGTGGTAGAGAAGCTATTGGTGTTCTTGTGTAAGACGACGGAATTTATTGAGGGCCTCATTTCCCAAAGCATCGGACTGCCAACGAATTTTATCATAGAGATTGATGGTAACAAAAACGGGCCCTTTAAATTCCTCTGCTATCCGTGAGAAATGATTATTAACAAATGAGAGAGAAATTATAACACAATACTATTAGATTACTTGATACCTTATACAATACATTTGTGCTCATTATATAGAGTTCACATAGTTATCAGATCTAACTTATTCCAAATATAGGATGAGAGGTTGAGCAAATATCTCAACCATAAACACGAATCTAGGATCTCGTAAATCCAACTCCCTAACAAACTCCTAATAATAAGATCACACAAACTCACGTAGAGATTGACTCTACTTCTTAATACATCATATTAGATAAATAGGAATTATATATTCCAACATTCTCCCTTAATGACTACTTATCTAAATATCTTTGTGGTCATATCTTCATCACTGTCATGGCTTCAATTTTTCACTTGAACTTGCTCTACTACGGGCTTCATCCTTGAACTTTCTTTGCTTCCTCTTGCAGCTTGTACCTGCATATAATTATTGATGTCCATATAAAACACAATCCATCTACCGGAATACATGGGTCATCTGCCGCTGTAACCGCTAGTTCTCTATGAATTGTTTTCAGCTACATAGCTCATCAATGTTAAACTCTCCCTTAAACGTAACTTGGTCCCTCACACTCTGAGACTCACAACTTAGTCTCACACTTTGAGATTCTTCCATCTCACATCCCCACCTTGAATCGAAGTCTCTTGCTTCTTCGATTCATTATCAAGTTTAGGCTATGGGTACACCTGTCACCCCCGTACCTCTCACAGTGGTTAACTCCACAACTTGATACAACAACCTCTCTGCCTATGAGAGAGTATCACATCTTGTGATCACACGCACTTCTACGCTACAACACGTATGCCTGTTTATGCCTTATTAACAGGGATTACAACAAACCTGGGGAATTTAGCTTGCCTATGGCTAAGCATTACAATTTGGACCATAACCTGGGGTGTCGGGTACAACCGATCATGCACCCCCTACAACAATTCAATCAAGTACATAAAATATCAACAATACTCTCACCAATCATATGCCCAATATTACAAGCCCGTTACATATGTCCATTTACATCTCATCATCATTCTTGACCAAGACACACAACCATTTCACACAACTTGAATAACTATCATCTCACATTCAAACAAGAAATATAAGCACAACTCAATCTCACTTTCTTACTTTTGTGACTTAATTTGGAGGATGTGTGAGTTCGACGAAATGGGCACTACACCTCACTTCATTTCGCTATCACACCTCCATGTAATGGCACAAACAACAACAAACTCCAACAATAGTAGCCTCTCGCTTTACGACTCCTTTACTTAGCAATTGCATCTCCTCTCCAAAACACAAAAAAAAAATGAGTCCTCTGCAATATCATGGACAACAAAACTATGAGTATTTGGTTGCTAGCATTCTGTGTGATTTTTCTTGTTCTCCAAAGCAGAGTCCTTTCTTGATTTCCCAACAACAATCCTCTGATCAACACCAAGAAAGCACATGAATATTCCACTAACACCAAGCAGCAAAAGTGTAAACAACTTCCATATTAACGATGCCAGTTTCTGAACATATTTCCCTGAGAAAACCTTTGGGCATTGTTAGCAACAATTGTGGTATCGGGGTTTCAAAGGGTAAGAGAGCCGAGATCTTTCGAGTCTTGAAAGACCGATGGGATCCTAGCCGTTGACCTTGGCAGGACACGCGTCAGACATCAGAAGGACAGTCGGGATTTCAGTTCATCGGAGGATCGGAGTTTCTGGAGGCAGGGAACTCTTACATGAGTGAATCGTGATGCGCGATTACCCGACTGAATCAGAGCCGTCCATCAGCAGAGGCACGTGGCGAGAGATCCTGCAAAGTCGGGGATCCCGGGAGCTAGAGATTCATGTGTTTCAGAGTCGCGATTCGCGATTTCCCGATAGGCGGAAACGACTGTCAACCGTGGAGGACAGGTGGCAGACTTTGCAACAAAGAGAGGATCGTTGACAAGTTATAGGATGATGTTGTAATGGATCACTGTAATAGTTACGGAGCCTCTAATCGGTTTCTGTGATTTCTTTAACGCTGAATGACTTGGAATTGGAGGATCCAGTCAAGTCCCCTTTCAGTTTCTTGAAGCCCTGAACTAGGAGGATCCTGCTTTCAGAGTTTTTCCCCTACAAACCGCTGCAAGCCTAATGCCCAGAGCTGTTTGTTCACTTTCTCCTAAGTCTTCCACCTGTTCAACTTTAAATCAACCCACTGGCTGAAGTTAGGATTCCAGACCTCCTCTGTTCTTTACGTACCAGACTCAGTCCCTGAATTAGAGTGATACTTCCTAGAGCCATTATCTCCATTTGATCACCCTTTATAAACAAATCGTGACATAAAACTGATGGGTGTTGGGCTCTACTCCTGCAAGCAATCCAGGAGTGACTTCTGACGCTAACATTTCTGGCGCCGTTGCCGGGGACGAAGTTGAAGATTTTCCCTAGGCAGAACGACATTGAGCCTCTGATTCTGAAGGTGCATCAGACATCAGAGCCCTTCAAGATTGCTACTGTGCAACTGGCGACTCCATTGTTTCCACTTTGTTGTTTCAGCTGTGACTATTGTTAGCACACCTGAAAGCTGACCCTAAGGAGCTTTCTCGAGAAGGTTTCAGCAGCTACTTTCTCAGCCTGAGAAGTTTCCTAGGGTAACAATAATGTTAAGATCTGGCTTTTGATGGTGAACAAGGACCAGACACATTCGAAGCTGCACATTTTTCACCTAGTGACTCCATGATTCAAGGATTGATTGGCGAATCCACTGGTTCGGTATGGAGAAAATTCTGGCTCAAAGGTTTGCTTTCTGTGACTTTTCTCAAATAGTTGGTTTTTCTAATACACTTCCTGATAGAGACATCTGGGAAGATTTCCTCCCCGAATTTCACGCAAAGGATTGGGAGGTACCAGCTGAGCATTTAATGGAATTCCATGAGGCCATCCACCGACACAATATCACGCATGAGGATGTCCAGATTAAGCTCTTCAGGTATTCATTGAAGGGAGCCGCTCTTGAATGGTGTCGGTCTCTTCCCGCTGCAAGCATCCTCTCTTTAACAGGTTTTCATACAGTTTTCAATTCATTTTGCAAAGACTATTATCCAGCTGTTCGCTTGTTTGAAAACTCTTGCGAAGAGTTTTCTTCGCTTCATGAAGCCTCTGTTGGCCCTGAAGACCATGTACATGATGAAACCCTTACTGTGGAAGAAAGCATCTGCTGCGAAAATATAGAGGTGTTGGACGATATTAATTGTGTTAGCCCCAGAACGGAAGCATCTGACATCATATCAGATGCATCTGTTCTTTTAGATCTTCATGAAGATCAACACGCCTCTTGTGGAGATTATGAGTTTGCAGAGAAGATGTGGTTCATGGTAGATGGCTCACCTGAGTATCGGGTTGAAGCAGATGTTCCTAGTAGCTCTACTCATGATGACGAAGACCCTCTCTTTTTAAAAGAGGGGTTAGTTGTGGAACAAAATTCTTCTCTTTTCCCCCAGGGGGTTTCTCGCGATATATGTTTACCTAGGATTAAAGAGAGAAGGATTATGTATGAGCAGCCAAAAGCAGCAAGTCCCACTGTCCCTGAAATAGAAATTTTCGATGGGATCACTGTTCTGGAGGAGGGACATATCAACGAAGAACAACCCCTCTTTGATGTATATTATAGTGATGATGAGCAGCAAGCTTATCCTACATTTGATCACTATAAATATACTGAAGAGCCAGTCAGCAAGCAGAGCTTTCCCA
>SNQJ01S0242208.1:0-13416 GCA_010110895.2 Picea sitchensis
TCCAAAAGAGAAGAAGCCTCGTCCATGCAAGGACAAAGGTGAGAGTAATGATTACCTTTACATAACATGCAAGGGAACTTGACAATTTGCTTCTTCTTACCAACCTGAAAATCACTAGTTGACGGGGTATCATCGACATGACTGACAGAGGCCGATGACGTGGAGGACCACATTTCTAAGACCTGGGTAAGACCAGGGAAATCCCTCAGAAAGTGGTCACCCTTACAAAGTCTGNCCCAGTACTATTATCAGTAACTGGTTTCTTAGAGCCAACATCTGATCTCCCATAAAAGAGAACTCTCTCAGTTCCTTTTTTCGTAAAGTAGTCTGACGAGACCGAAAAAGAGATAAACTATCGCTCAACAGACATTTTCTTCAAATACTTTAATGAGCGTGAAGAGAACAAGGTCGCTTGGTAATCTTTTCATCTTTAGAGCGTCTGAAAAGAACTTGAAGATGGCTCCAGTGTTGTCCTTTTTTGTAATGTTAGTCTCGCGAGGCCGAAAAAGAGATAAATTATCACTCGAAAGACGCCCTTTCCAACCTTTTAACGAGTGGGAAAGGAAGCAATATCACTCGACAATCTTTTCATGTTTAGAGAGTCTGAAAAGAGCTTAAAGAAGACTCTAGGGGGTTCCTTTTTTGTGTATCCAAACAGGTCTGAAAAAGAGATAAAAGTCTACCCAGATGCATTCTCATGTATTTATGAGCACGAGAAAGAACAAAGACTAAGCTCGGTATGCCCCCAGCTTGAAAGCTAGTGGCTTAACTACAGAATGATCAGCAAAGGCTGGAGACATGCCCTCCAAGCTTCAATTCATTCACCGATTTTGATGTCATCACCAATTTCTCAACTGGATGAGAAAAAGGAGAAGGGTGGATGAAAAATCTCCCTGTAGATAGGTAGATCTCCTCTTGAGAGCTAGACTCTTAACTCTTAAGATAGAAGATGCTTAACATGGACACTGAATTCCTTTCAGATCTATACAAACTAATGCATGAGGAGGAAGGAGAAAAGGAGTACCTTTTATCAACGTTTGTCCCTGCAACCTCCGAGTTGAGCTCCAATATTTCGCTCCTCGATGAGCCCTGTAGACAAACAATAGTACAACCACTTCCTACTCTATTGATATTAGCTTGAAATAGATCTATCTATCATAGACAAGTACATGTGAAATTAAACACAAACTAGAAAGAAACAGGCCAAGCGTGTCATATTAATGAGAACAATGACAGAAGTAGCTTACAACTGTAGATGCGAATGCGACAGCTTCGTCAAGTCCCCTTTGTGTAACCCTTGCTCAAAAGACCCATGATCCGGATGACAACAACTTTACTGATTACTTTCCCCTAGTTCACTGTGTGTTTCCTATGAGATCATAGGTTTCATGCTTCCAATTCTTCCTCCTTTCCACCATGATAGAGCCTGTTTATATAGGTTTAGAGAGGCTTAACCTCTTGAGGTATCTTTAGGTTAAGTTGAGGATTTCCCTCCTTGAACCAAGGATCTTCTCCTAAGATCATGATTGAACCAGGAATTCGAATGCAACTGCCTTCCAAGATTGAAAGATCCTCCCCTTATTCTCCTCAACAGATCAACTACTGCCCAGATTAGACAACGCTCCCTCAAAAGGGGCATCAGGGTGCTATAGCGCTCCCTAGTAGGCTCAAGGGGAGTGCCAACACTCTAAATATCTGTAGTGCTCCTTCAGAGGGGCATTTTGGTGTTATAACACTCCCTAACACCTTATAGGGGAGCACCAGTGCTCCTAAGGGTGATGTAGGGGAGCGCTCCCTTCTAAAACTTTAGTTTGAAAGCTTCTTTCAGGTGGGAAGAGATATCTAACTTCATTTAACCATCCCTCTTCCTCCAAATCAAGTGTTTGAGGCTTTTTAAGTGTCTCTTTAGTGTCGTCATCATGGCAGTATGCTTTGTTTGATACTTGCGACACTTATGAGCAACATGCGACACTTGCCAAAGCGAGTAATATTGATGTGTAACAAGGGTATTGATAATCATCTCCATGTCTAACTTTCTGAGAAAACTTATTTTTTGAGAGGCAAGATAGAATGTCTCTTTGACCTGTCATGTGCTTGGAAGCACCACTATCAATGAGCCAAGTGTCCTCACCAGGTGATACTGATCCTGAGAGGGCATAGATTAAGATATAGTCTTCAATTCGTTCTTTTATCATCTTTGTGGGTGGCTCTTCATGGAACCTCTTGTTTCTTCTTCTTGTATTCTTCTCGTCTAATGTTTCTCAATATGTCACATCCTCTCATAATCGTAACCTTGGTAGGATGAGAAATATTTTTCTCTTCTTTTTCCTTTCCAAAACTTATGGAATCTCCTTGGTTGAGATTCTTTATGTATGGATTTGTTTTGGGGGTGAGACTCCTTATGAGTTTCTTTCTGGAAGTAAGACTTATTTCTTCCTCCTTTGGTGTGAGTAGCTAGGGGTTGATATTCATCTCTTGATAGCAAAGCTTCTCGGTTATCTACTCTTGATTCTTCTTGAATGCATTCTTCCCAAAGACTATCAAATTGTAGTTTCTCCTTTCTGGCACAAATAGTTTGGATGAATGCATCCCAAGGTCTTGTGAGACCATTAAGGGTCGTCATTATGAGTTCATCTTTGTCTATAGTATCTCCAATTGCTTTTAGTTGTTCTATGAATTGTGATATTCTGGAGAAATATTCCTGGATCGTTTCTCCTTTCTGCATCCTTGTATCCTTGAGTTGAGTTCTTAGATTCATCTTCTGATTTATGTTATTTCCTTCATATAATCTGGTTAGGGCATCAAACATTTCTTTTGGATTCTTCTTTGAAGACACTTGAGGAATCAAGTGGTCTTTGATAGAAACCCCAATGATTCTTTTGGCCCTAATTGTGTCCTTTTGGTGTTTTACTTTATCTGCAGCATCGATGGGTTTTGGTACATCTTCTTTAATGAATCTTGCTAGGTCATTCTCTTCAAGAATGAGTCCAATCATATACTTCTAGGCATGAAATTTTTCCACACCTTCTAGTTTGTCAACAAGCTTAGTGCTTGCAGACATCTTTTACCTAGAGCTAGGAAAATGACCAAAAAATGAAAATGCTCAGAATTGATTTTTGAACTTATCAGGAGGTGCGCTTGGCTGAGGCAAGTAGCCTGGTGTGGTTAGATTTCAGAAAATCCAATTTTTCCCCCTTCAAACTTGACCAACGGATTTATGGATTGGTGCTTCTGGTTTTCTGGTACTTTTGGTTTCCTGGTACTTCTGGTTTTTTAGTACTTCTAGTACTGGTGAAAACTAGGGTTTTACTTTATGGGAGATCTAACCACTGAAAAGGTGTGTTGAAGGTGCCAAAGCGTTCCTTGAGGTAGGGCACACCTTTCTAGATGGGTCTTGGGATGAAATTCCTCTTCAATGAAAAACCCTAATTTTCATGTATGACAACAATGACGTTTTTCTTCTTCTTGTGAAAGATGCTCTCTTCAGCTTAGCTCTAAAACCATGTTAGAGTTTAAGCTATTATTATGTTTCTTTTTAATTTACTAGATAACCATAACATATATAGGATCACTAAGAGAAACAAAATTACAAGAGACACATCATTTATCTTGGGAAACCCTCATGGGGGAGAAAACCCAACAAAAACTTCCCTAATATAGATAGTCAATACAATGCCAGGAGAATAAACCAAACAATACAGAAAGTCCTCTCCCAAGTAATGCGCCTCTCTCTCTTCCTTCTTCTCCAACTGCAGATCCAAACTTGCACTCTGGATGATCAAGTGAGTGAGTGAACAAATGAGGCACCAACATCCTTTATTTATACAATCTGGCAGGTGTTGAAACTAAGTGTCTTTTCATTGGCAGGGCCAACTTCTCTTTCTGGGTGGTTAGAACCACTTTAATTTATTCTAGGGGTCGACTTCTCATTTTGCATATTACAATTAGGGTTTGACCAATCCACAAAAGGGGATTTGGTCATTTACAATGCCCGACATGATCAATCTACAAAAGGGGATTGATCTAATGAATAATACATCAATAATAAATATAATACTCTTTACAGTTACAATATTTCGACATTATGAACTGTCGGATCACTCTATGTCAGGAACATATCGTGACCGTCAGATTTCCTAACTACAAATGCATACTAATGCATACTAAAGAAACACACTTTTACCTAACGACACATTATACCAAGTAGATATTAACTAACTCCTAAGTATCTAAATATGCTAACAAAGGCTACAACCCCCTTTCCTTAACTTTAGGGTTTCTTGTACTTTCTTGTTACAACCACTTTACCCTTTAATTAATGATTTGTAATTGTTTAGAGGCTTCTTAAGAAATATTTGGGGCTTCCAACTTCAATATGGCATAACTCCTCAACCGTGAGGAACCACGTGATGTACCACCTACTATTGGAAATAACACGACAACGAATATCTATGTATTAGTGTGTTACCTACATTTACACTGTCCTTCATGTCCTTATTCCTCAAAAAACTTTGGACTTCATGACCACACCTTTGGGGCTTCTCAATCATTTAACCACTTATCCATCTTTCCAAGGATTCTTCTAGGGTTGACTAGGGTTGACATCAATGCTTCTAGAGTTCATATAGAGTTGACATCAATGACAACTAACTTTCCAACATGACATTAAAGCTTTCATTGCAATACCAACACCAACATATGTTGTAAGAGCGATGAAGGTGCCCCAATCAGCTCATCTCAAATCCATCACGTTGTTGTCGCTAATATGTCGGATGATCGATGCATTTACCTCATACGAATGACCAAGTAGCGACAAATGTTTCTTGGTATTTTGTCACAATCACATCATGTTGTCATTGCGAGTACGTCATATGCTCGAAACCATCTCGTCGTACGATTGACCAAGTAGCAATGAATTGCTCGTAGTAGTTCATCACAACTACATCACATGGTCATTGATAGAGCGATGAAGATGGAAAAAAAACTTGACGTATCTTCCACAATATTAGCATGATGTCGTCGAAATATCGACAGTATACCGACGAATATGTTGTATGTTCGATGTTTTTTGGGTGAGGAGGAAAAAGATACTCTAGTTGAACCATCAACAAACGAGGTCGTCGATGGTCCAATGAAGGGGTATAATTTATTAAAAAAGATATATTGGTTCTTTCGATGTATCGGTTCCCTAGATAGTTCATAATTATTGACTGATATTGCATTGGACATCTATGTCCATAGTTCACAACAATAGCTCCATCATAAATATGGGCCTTTCTTGATCAATCAAGCTCCATAGGATTCTATAAAAAATTAAAATGCACAAGACTAGTAAGCCAAAATGAATACATAATATTCTTTATTGATTGTGGTTTAGTACAACATCCAACCATTTTTCTACATCTAATGAGAACTTGACCAATCCCATGTAGTTAAAGCAATAAATTGGCCTCCATTGGGATAATTGAATCATCAATCACCTTTAATAAGCTAGAATTCCATTTTATTATAGTATTTTTCCTAAAAACATTGATTGCAATAGTCCTAGTGTGCCATGTAGAATAAAAAAATGAAAAAATATATGTGATAAGTACATAACCTAGTGTAATTGGAAGTTGGAAGCACATCAAAAAAGGAGAAGTGAAAAATACAAATGATACATAACATACTTTTTGCTAAATAGGAGATCGAAATTGGAAGTCCACAGAAAAATGAAGAGCACAAGTTCCCCCGATCGAACCATCAATGAATTCCTATATGTTTATCAAGTAATAAAAAAGACTTATTTTTGACACAATACTATGCAAATGACAACAATACAAAATGAGCAAACCACTCTGTGAATATATGCAAAATTATAAACAAAAATAAAATCCTTTAAAAGTTTTAATGTAGGCTAGATGGAGGAATCCCAAACCATGTTCTCAATCTATCTTGGAGTTGTTCTCCACGCTCATATTTTGTACATGGTGTGTACTTCTATTCTATTATGATAATTTAAGCATTTGGATCATTACATGATGGGATTTTAGAGAAGGGGAAAATTCTAATGATGCTCCCCTATCCAAGAGAATTATGCTACATACAGAGGAAGTAATAAACCCTCTATGTGGGTATATGGAACTAGTTTTCTGAGCTAGTTGCAGAGCATTGATCATTGATATGGAAAAAATATTTGATCATGTTTATTCCCAAACATTGAGACGTTGAGAAAATAACCCAATGTAGGCCTATAACATTTCTCAATGTTTCATAAAAAATCAATTGATAAGAACATATTGGGGAGACAGATAATTGGAAGGTGGATCCTTTCTCATAGTGCAATGAGACTTCCTAAAGAACTCTTGTAATAGGCACATGTTTTCCATGTTAATCTCCACCTTATGAATTCACACTATATTCTACAAATAACAAAGCTAAGCTTCATGATAATTGTATGTGAGACAAAACCATCAAATGGGTGCTATGCTCTTAATAATGGATCTACTAATTGTAAACATGGAAGTTGTATAGAGTTCAATATCTCTTACTTATCACTCATATTATATGTAATCTTCATCCTAGCTCATACAAAGGAAATTTGATGTCTATGTGTTTTGTACATAAATTAATTGAAAAAAACTTGTTTATGTATATATTTGGAAGAATCCTCATCATTGAGTTTAATGTAACTAACTAATACATGTAATAAATACTACACAATGTAACTATCCAATGACGCAAGAGAAGTAAATGATTTGTACCTTTTTGGAAATGTGTTTTGGATCATGGAGGTGACCACCCTTCAAACTTGTATTTGTCAAAGACAATAATAGGTTAAATGACTGAATGATAAGTAAACATTAATGAGCTTGCATTTGAAAAAGAGAATTAAACATTATATGAATAAATAATAATTAAACATGTACCATGCTCTAGAAATACTAAAGGGGATACCTCATGAATGAGCTCCTCATGGTTTTGAGAATAATTTCTTCTCTATTAAAAAGGACCAACCATGTGAAGGTGGAAGCGCGTTTGGATCCTCCCCACCCACACCTCACTCTCAATTCCACATACCCAATCATGCATAACAAGTAGAAAAACAAGAATTAAAGGTAAATGAAAGAAAGAAGGTACATGCATACAAAACATATAAGGTCCACGCACAACTAGAAAAACAAAAAATAGTACAGTCAATAATTTATATTAATAAAATTTGCATGATGATATGCATAATATGAATAAAGTATTTGGTACTTACAATTCAAACTTTTAATATCAAGTAACCACCTTGGTAAAGTTTGTGTTGCTCATGTTTTTCTAGTTTTGTCTTGGTTGCTTTTGATGTGTCTAGTACATATAATTTGAAATATGTTATACCATACTTGAAAATTTTTGTAGGCTCCTAGACAAGTAAAAAACAACCAAGGAAAGACTAAAAAAACTGAAGGTTCTTTATCATCATCATCGTTTTCTATAGCTTGCTTTGAAATTTTCATCCTTTCTTTGCCCTCCTCTATAAGTGGCTTAGACCCAGACCATGTAGTTAGAAAAATGGGAGAATTAGTACTAGACAATGAATTGTACCTTGTCGGAAATGCATTGTGGATCATGGAGGTGACCGCCCTTCAGACCTGCATTTCTCAAAGACAATAATAGTTTAAATGACTGAATAATAATTAAACATCTATGAGCTTGCATTTGACAAAGAGAATTAAATGTTATATGACCGAATAATAATTAAACATGTATGATTCTCTAGAAATACTAAAGGGGAATACCTCATGAATGAGCTCCTCATGGTTTAGAGAATAATTTATTATCTACTAAACAAGACCAACCATGTAAAGGTGGAAGCTCGTTTGGCCCCTCCCCCCCACATCACTCTCAATTCCCCATACCCAATCATGCATAACAAGTAGCAAAAAAAGAATTAAAGGTAAATGAGATAAAGAAGGTACATGCATACAAAACATATAAGATCCAAGCACAACAAGCAAAACAAAAAATTGTATAGTCAATAATTTATATTAATAAAATTTGTCCTGAAAATATGTACAATCACTTCTTTTTTTGTTTCTTCTTTTTGATATAACTCACGAGTGTATCATCTTTACGTTCGTATCGATCCTAGCCTTCAACTATTGGGTACTGTTATGTTGCTAGAAGGTGATGGGTCATATCAAACATTATACTACTTATAGTAGCAGGACGTTAGGGATACTTTTAAGAATGAAAATTTATATTAAAATGTAGAAACCCGGGCTAATCTTACTAGTCCTTAATATGAGAAATGTGAAATGTTTGGCGATACTTTTGAAAAAATATTCAAATTTCGAAGGATTTTATATAGTTTCTATAAAATTTTGGCGATTTTTAATGTAAAATAATTTTATTCTATGGAATTTAGGTGAATTGTTTTTAGAAAAAATGGAAATTGATGAATCTTTTTTGGGGAAAAACCATGAAAAATTAGCCCAGCTGCAAAATTTATCCCTTAAAATCATCTATGTAGGACGTGGACGTTGATGCACTACAGGGGCATCCCTAGAATTAAAAAAATCTTTAAAAGGACATGGTTAGTTATTATTCGTAGCAGTGTTTCATTAGTACAATTATCATTACTATGTTTTTTACCTTGAGGAGTAGTGGACACCATTAGTTGGATTGCCATCGGTTCCTCTCCTCTCCAAGCACCCTCATCTATATGCTTTGCCATTGAAAATTTTTTTTATAAGTACACCATCCGAGGGAAATATTTGTAATCGACATATTATACATTTTATTTTAAATACACACATACTATTGTAGGGGCTAGTCAACTAGACCTGACAGTCGACTTACAATCTATCGGTCGTCCGACGTAGTTAGAAGTAGAAGTTGGTCAGGGTCTCTGTTAACCGATCAACCAAGGCAGTTAAGTAATTACAACATCCTGATAGAGGAATAAATAGATAAGCACATTGTTGAGGAAACGATATGAAATGATCTTACTCAAGCATTTTCAGATCTTGCTTGGCTAAAGCAAGATATACAGGAATATCACCCTATGTTTATAGCCATCAAAATTTGTATCCTAATTCACAAGTATTGATTACAAGTGCTTAGGCTGGTTTTTTTATAAATGAAATCTTGTTGAAAAATTCATTATTTATGTAATTTTCTGAATATAACAGATGCTGAAATAAATATAGAGACAGAAGTAAAGACAACAAGTCAATAATCAAAACAGATGAGACATAAAGCAATCGTTTATTTCATTCCAAGTCATCAAAAAAATCGTTCTCTTTACAAAATTCCCTGAGGAAGTTTTGGACCAAAGTCAAACTTAGATGTCCCTAATGAATCATACAAAAGGACTTCTGACAGAAAGTAAAAAAAATGAACTTTAAAAGTTGGATCAAATTGCCACAGATTGCTGCCCACTCAACTCTGCACAATAGCCTTTATCAGTCATGAAATTTAATTCACAAATAGACAAGTCTTCACAGATTATCAAAGATAGATCAACACCTCTGAAAAATAAGTGTCTGAATGATATAATTCATCCCTAAATCTTGTTATCTACAATAAGACCCTGCTATCATAAAAGAGAATTAGGCTTCTAATGAATTAAAGAATGAATGAAAATTGAATTATCTCAACAAAACTCAAAAAACAAACCTTAGTATGCTTCTGCTTCTATTGTCTTATTGTTCCTCCTTTTCATTTTTCCTTTAGGCAATTTAGAATTAGTTGAAGTAGTTGAACTACTTATATAGTTAAAACTAAAACTCAACCAACTTTTTAGTTAAGGGGGAAAATTAATAAAATCATAATAAGGGTTTTTAATAAATAATAACTAGTAGGTGGAACCCCTTGTGACTCCCTTTAGTTCTTTAACAATCATAACAAAACTAGTTAATCAAACAAAACATCCCTCCTCGTGAATCTCATCATTACTTTCATATTTTGACAATTTATATCAATGATAATTGAAATTATTTCCAAAAATATATTACCATATATCCAAAAAATAATGTGCTGTCCAAATTTCAGAAGTCAATTGTTCTCGACAATCAATAAATAAAAACACTTAAAATCCATATTTGTCACTCTGGGAGGCAATCTTTCCCTTGTTTCTATTGTCACCCTTTGATATTTCTGAATTTACCTTAGGTCGTGTGCAACTTTTAGGCCTAATCTCACTAATCACATGAGAGCAATCATCTCTCAAATGCATGTGGGAGGACACCGATTTGGTAGAGTCATTTGAGGGTGAGGAAGGGGCAACAATAACTTTTCCTTTGTCAGGGGCATGGTGGGCCTCGGTCTTTAACCTTTTGCTTGAATGGGAAGAATGTACTAGTGAGTGGACAGGGGCAGCTTGGGAAATTTGATTAACAAGTGGAGGAACAGGTAGAGATAAGTTGGGCCAGCCACGATGTTGGGAGACTGTTGGGTGGACAATCTCTTTCCATCCGTCGTTTTTAGGGACTTCAGGTTGCAGTGAGACATGAGGAGGCATTGAGATACTAGGGACCTATGGGGCTTGGAAGGGAGGTCTTTCAAGCCTAGGTTGGACCACTCCTTTCCTAATCTAGTTAAAAAATCCATCTTGAAATAGCTGGCCTAACTCTTGTGAGTATGCATCAAAGTGTATAGAGAACCTTGGCCTTCTAGGGCCCCTGTTCCAATTTCCTATTTCTCGGTTACCCCGACTATGGCTACCTCTGCTGAAAAATCTCATTCCTGTATGCATTATTGATTAAAAAATAGTTTCCTCAAAAACCATACATGACAACTCTTTTAAATATGAAATAAAATTTGGCTGAATAACATATCAGACTCATGCAATCCAATCCATACAAATCGTTTAATAGTTGTCAATGAGCAGGGGGTGAACAAGGGTTCTGGGATATGTGAGGGGTTGTATTAAGAGAAAAATTTTGAAAATGAGGGGGAAAAGATCATGATTATTGTTCATAACATCAAACAATCAACTGTGTCGTAAATCAAAAGAATATATCACTGTAATTCATCCCTGTGATCGTTTAACTGTCATAATACATAAGTTATCTTAACTACAATTAAATTTTAGGAACAGGGTGTGGATAGTGAATATGGAAAGGCGAGGGGATTGTAATGTGCGAAAAGTGAAATAATGGTAGGGAAAAGAATGAATATTGTTCGTAAAATTAATTAAGTAATTCACAAAACAGTTCGGTATTCAATGCAAACGATCCAATACCAATTAAACAATAACTATGTGTTAAAACTTGTTCACTGTACCACATCCAATTTCTTTAAAAGTTTTCAATTAATACAGTGTATAATCATACTCAAAATCATCATGCCTTTCACCCATCTTGTTAAAATAATTTTGTCTCTTTTCATTTCCTTCCCTTTTATATTTAAAACAAAATTCCAAGGAACACACAGTCATATTGCTTCAACTATGTTCAACATATAAAAATATCAACCACTGCCCATAATTCGTAAATACCCAAATCAAATATAGACACAGGTATTTCCTGAGTTGATCAGACTCTTTTAAAACATGCCCGATTCCATTCCTTTGACAATATTAATAATTAAATTTGCAATGAAACCATACTAAAAAACCCCGTGCTTCATATCTGATGGTGCAATAAAAGAAAACAATGCATGATGTCTCCATAACCATACATAGTAAACATCGAAGTCTCGGTCATCAATTTTTTAATTTGTAATGATCCCGATCGGGACAAATTAAACACACAACAACCACCAACTTCAATTGATACCATGCTGTAGGAAGACACAGAACAACACATAATGAAAAGAGGCATCACTGTGACTGTACATTACCATTTACTCCCAATCAACCAATTCAATCAAAAAAACGAGTTAGGCTATCGATTTAACTGTCACAACGAAAGGAGGCAGTTGTTATCACTGAAATTTCGTCCGCACATGGCGACAAGAACTCCGCATCGTCAAAACAGGAAAGAAGTCATTCATGGCACAAGATTAATCCCACAGCATGGCAAAAGGGTAAAAAACTATACAAAATGACCAAAAAATTGAAGGGCGCTTTACAAAATCTGGGTTCGCGCGCATATGCGCAGAACAACATCGTACATTGCACGCATACACGCATGATGCGCGTCTGTTGGGCGAAAAACCCGCGCACCTGCTAAACGACGCATTTATTGAAATTGGTCGGCCTCCCAACCACTAATGGATCAGCTCCCAAGTCGATTTTACACCAAATCCGAGCTCAATCCGCATGGTGGGCTGGTCAAAGACCTAATTGAGCCCTAAAGAGCCCCTTTTCACACTCCAAAGAGGTTACATTATCACCCAATGCTAGGCTATAAAAAGCCATGAATAACCATCACTTTCTCAAGGAATTCTATGTATTGTTATGCTGCTAAGATTGCTAAGGACTCATTCTTTGGCAATAAACATAATCAACACCATTTCATAGGGCTTTCCACCTCTCCCATGAGTGGATAAGCTTGGAGTTCTTTCACCCACATTTTCATCTTTTCATTGTAAGGAGAGCAAGCTTGTGAGGGCCTCAAGAGCATTCCATTGGAGAAAGAAGGGACCCAAGTCCCCTTTCTTCATTGTGCCTTTGGATTTCATCAATAGATCAGCTTATACATTGGTGATATTGGTCCATTTGTATTTATTTTTCATTTTTCCATATTCTCATAGTTTTAGTTTGTTTTAATTTATTTCTTGTTTATAGTTTTGTTGTTTCTCTTTCTAACGTTTTCTCTACAGCTATCATGCCTAGCAGAGCCCAACTGGGCATGTAAGCACCCTTTATTTGCTCACCAAGTGACGACTTGGGTGCAAACAGATTGGTGACCATACTGGGGANAAGTGACTAATTGGGTGCAAACAGATTGGCGACCGTACTGGGGAGTTGGTATCAATTCCTCCCTCATTTGGGTTCATTTTGCTTTCCTTTTGATTTCATTAACTTGCAGGTTCACAAACTGGCCTCTGCCAACCTGCTAACCAGTCAATTCACCAGAAGATTGGGAGAAATCCATCCAGATTTTTCTTCTCGATTTTTTGTCATAGGCGCGCGGTTATTCCACTCCACAGGAGCGCATCGTGCGCACATGCGCCTGTGCAACGTTTTCCCTCTGTGCGCATGCGCTTTCTCTCTCAATTCCGACAGCACCCATGCGCTCTATGCGCCTGTGTATGCACTGTGTGGCGCGCATGTGATTTAAATTTGACCTTGTAAGCTCCTGGATGTGGGGAAAAATCATTTTCCTTCTTAAGAATGATGATATGCATGCTCTAAATACTGCACCACTTAGACCCCTCAACTTATAAACGGGATAATCAAACAAACATAGGCACTTAGGTGGATAAAAATCAATTTCCCTTATTTGCTTTTTGCCACATGGATGGCTTGCTTTGGTTTATAAATCTAAGTTGAACATCAAT
>SNQJ01S0242209.1:0-13416 GCA_010110895.2 Picea sitchensis
GTTCACATGTAGAGGTAAATACCTCCCGCAGCTACCATAATATTAACAATATTGTCACCATTTTTCTAATGCATGCATGATGACAAGCATTTCCTTGTTGTATATGGATTGTACGCACTCTATTTTATTTAGTTTCCTTCTCTTAAATGTTATTAGATGTCCTTTTTGCATCAAGACTGGTCTTGTTCCGAAACCTAAGGAATCACATTCAATTACAAAGGGTTTTTGTAAAATTAGGTGTTGTTAATACCAAAGTTGAGGACAACATTTTTTTCATGTCTTCAAAACATCTTCTTTCTTCTTCACTCCAATGAAATGAATTTTTCTTTAGAAGGTTTGTTAGTGGAGAAATTATATGAGCATAGTTTTTTATGAATCGACGATAGTATCCAGTCAACCCTAGAAATCCTCTTGGCTTAGATATACTTTTTGGCTTCGGCCATTTGGTGATTGCCTTGATTTTCTTTGGGTTTACCTTAACCCCTTCTTTTGATATAATGTGACTGAGATACTCCATTTCGTCTTTCCTAAATGTACACTTTGAACTTTTTGATTAGAATTGGTTTTCCTCCAAGAGAGAGAGTACTCGTTCTAAGTTCTTCAAAAAAAAATTCCATGTCTTACTATAAATAAGTATGTCGTCAAAGAACACTAGCATGAATTTCCTTAATTATGGATGGAATAATCCGTTCATCGTTTCCTGAGAGGTAGCTGGGGCATTTTTTAACCCAAAAAGCATCACTTTAATTTCATATTGTCCTTCATGAGTTTGAAAAATTTTCTTAGCCATGTCTTCTAGTATTACCCTGATCTAGTAATAGCTTGATCTCAAGTCAAGTTTTGAAAAGTATTTGACCCCGTGAAGTTTGTCCAACATTTCATCAATAAATGGAATGGGAAACTTACTTTTTGTTTTTATTTTGTTTAATCCTTGATAGTCTATGCACAACCTAAAATAAATGTCTTTCTTTCACTCTAACACTACAAGAGTTGCATATGGATTTATACTCTTTGTAATAACACCATAATTCAACAGATCTTCGACTGACCTTTCTATTTTTGTCTTATGATGATGGGGATATCTATAAGGTCTAACCTTGATTGGGATTGATCCTGACTTAACTTCAATTATGTGCCCATGCCTCATCTTTGTTGATGTTTGAACAACATCGGGAAGACATTCTTCCATGTGTGTGTGTGTGTGTGTGTGTGTGTGTGTGTGTGTGTGTGTTTAGTTATTTATTATCTAAGGGATGCATCATTTCATGGATGGTCACCATATGTTCTATATATATATATATATGGAACACTCATTATTGTAATAAATATTTTATATACAATATCACCTCTTATGAAAATTCAACATGGTATTGACTCCTTCATGGGAGGGTCCAAGAAAATGAGAGTAGAGTAAAATGTTAGGAGCGTTATTTATGGGGGGGGATAATTTCTAGTAACAATGTCTAATTAGAATTCCATAAATTATGGTGGTCTGTAATTTCTAGTAAAAATGTCTAATTAGAATTCCATAAATTATGGTGGGCGATAATTTCTAGTAAAAATGTCTAATTACCTAAATATGAAGAATGTATTGCTTATTTACTTCTACATTAATTTATGCAAAGAATGGCATGAATTATGGAGGAGAAATTTAACAAATTCAGATACTGTGGATGGATTATAACCAAATTAATGTTAATCTTTGGGTAGTTACGGGAGGTATTCTTCAACTATTTATAAGAAAGAAAAATTAATTTAAATTTAATTTTCAAAAAGACATGTCTCTTTGGATCAGTTTAATATTACTATAAAAAGATACTTGAAAGACACAACAATAGACACACATATTATTTTATCTCTCACACGTGGAAAGTGATCTAAGGAAGAGACCGAAGTTTCTAAGTAGTTGAAATTTTTTTAGTGTAATTACTTAGTGATGTTCTAGAGTTTACTAAAGAGATGTGTTTTGTTTTTCTTGTTTCTTGTTTCGGGCAGGTCACATCTAATAGCTCTGAGAAGGAGCCATAATGACGGTCATAGGAAGCAACATGAAGCAAGACTAACCAAACATAGAGTTATGCACATCCATGTAATGAAGAAGAAGAGGAGGTCAGCACGTGCAGAGGGAGCAGATGACTTCGAAGACTATATAGCCTCAAAGGGAGTATGAAGACTCAAAGTGGGCCTGATATAAGAGAGATTCAATACAACAGAGGCAAAGTATATAGCAGCCACTATTGTAAGTTGTGAAGCAACATGGATTCAGAAGTTTCTTGCAGGACTTTATCCGAGACAAGAAGCAGTGACAAAACTTATGTAGTTGAGATCACATGAAGCTTTTGTCAATGTGTTGATGTGGTGGTTACCATGATGTTGTGTGCTTTGGAAAATGGAAATATTGTCACAGAGTCACAGAGGGGAGAAGTGAGGCTCTAGTACATATAGCCTCAAAGGGAGTATGAAGACTCAAAGTGGGCCTGATCTAAGAGAGATTCAATAATAACAGGCAAAGTATATAGCAGCTCATTGTGCCGAAGCAACATGGATCTGGCGCTTCTGCGGTGATCTCTATCCTAGAGATTAGAAGATGTTGACAAACCAGTGTAGTTGAGATCACATGAAGCTTTTGTCAATGTGTTGATGTGGTGGAAGCTACTAAGATGTTGTGAGCTTTGGAAAATGGAAATATTGTCACAGAGTCTAGGGAGAAGTGAGGCTCTAGTACGTGACTACCAAGGAGAAAGCCTCTTATATGTTAGACACCAAGCCAATGTCGAAGTACCTAAGCTTGAGTACTGTGGACAAGCTTGGCGTGGTACCTCTTAAGAGGGAGTGTTCTCATCCAACATGAAAAAGGGTTGGCACTAAGATGTGGAATTCATCCAAGATGAAAAAGGGTTGGCACTTAGTGTTCACATCCAGCATGAAAGGAATGGTAATTCCAGACGTAGTGGAACTCATCCAACATGAAAAGAGTTGGCACTCTGAAAGTGTTTTCATCCAGCATGAAAAGGGTTGGCATTGAGATAGGTGGTGAAATCATCTAGCATGAAAAGGGGTTGGTAATCTGAAAGTGTGTTCCCTATCTAGCATGAAAAAGGGATGGCATTCCAGACGTGGAACTCATCCAACATGAAAAAGGGGCGGCATAAAGAATCGGTGGTTTTGAACTCATCCAATATGAAAAAGGGATGGCTGAGTGTTCTCATCCAAAGATGAAAAGGGTTGGCACTCAAGACAAGGGATCTCATCTAGCACGAAAAAGAGTTGGCACCTAGGACCCCAAACGCATGTAGCCACGATGAGGTACGCATGCATTGTAAAGTAATGGATGTCACAGACACTAGAAGCTATTTGAGATCTACCCGTGAGAGGCCTTGGATGCATCAACTGTGAAGTCACAGTACATGATAAGGTACTGCATGTATTAAGCAGAAGAAGTCATGGTGACGGTTGAAGCTATTTGAGAGCTACCCACATTCCTTGGATGGATTTTTTGTGAATTCATGTTGTATTATGGATATTCAATGAGTCTAGAGTGAAGTTTCTATACTGAGACAAGCTTTGGTATTGATGAAGAATGGTCCTTCCTCTTTGAGAGGGAGTATTGATGTTTGAACAACATCGGAAGACATTCTTCCATATATATATATATATATATATATATATGACATGATATTTATAATGTACAAAGTATAAATAAAAATATAATAAATATGTAGTTATTTATCATCCAAGGGACACATCCTTTCATGATGGTCACCATATGTTCTATATATATGGAACACTCATCATTGTACAAATATTTATACAATAATATCACGCCTTATAAAATGCAATTGGTAAATCTATTAAAGATCTTGAAATTGCATTGTGTTTTCGGCATTTGTTGGACCTCTAATTGAATGATCTTGCTATGAATCGTATTTCCATTTGGTGGCATTGGATCACGTAGGCAGGTGCCCCTTTCCAAATAAGCTTTTCCATCTATTGGGATGAGACAACTTGTGTCAGGGGGGATGGAAACCATGTAGCTTATACATTTTCCCTTGCCACTTGACTTTAATAAAATGTTATTGATGATTTGATGAATAAGTACCCAATGTTTGTATCCATTGACTCTAAGACACAATGTGCTTCACCTCCCAGAGGTGTAGAGTTCTCTGATTCCAAACTCTAAGTCTTGTATTTGAGTTTGTTCCGATGGCACTTTCCTACCCCACCTCCTTGTCATACAACCACCTTCATGTCTCGAATTGGATATACAAATAGATTAAGTTTCCTTGTCATTCTTATGTCAAGGAAGTTGCAGGTACTTCATGTATCTATTAGAATAATAACATTGTCATTTTATGTCCCTTTAATTTAAGAGTCGACGGTTGGTTGATGTATGTCATGGCCACAATTGATATCATTGGTGTGTTGTCACCTTCTGAGCTTGATGCGATATTTTTGGGGTCCTCTACCTCTTCACCTTCTTACTCTTTTGTAAATATGATTCATCATTTCCTTATGCTTCGCATGTATATAATTTCTTTGAATTACCTTTTGTGTGACACCTATGTCTAGGATCCCATCTTTCTCCACAGCATCTACATTTTCCTTCTTTCATTCTTTGAACTTCCAAACTTATTTTATCGTCTCGCATGTGTGGAGGTATGTATTTATATTTATTTGTGTCTATGGTTTGTGGTCCGTTCTTTCTTGAATGAGCTTTGCCAAATCTTGATCGGAATCCTTCAAGTTTAACTTTTGTCACTTTTTCCTTATTCCTTGCTACTTCAACAAATGGAACGTGATGAATTTTTAATTTATTTTAGATATGTGATTTAAGACCTCTTAGACAAGATTAGTAATTCTCTCTATATAGATAGCTCAAATACTCATGTGGTGATAGGTTCCCATTGATGCGTGAATTCATTAGCACTTCATTTTTGTTGTAGTCTAGTGAGTTTTGAAAAGAATTTGTTTTCAGTGATTCACTGGAGTCTCTTTAAAAACTTGTTTTTAAAAGAATGCAAATTGTATGAATGATTTTCTTTCTTCCAATCATTATTACACCAATTGTGTATATTTCACCTTCTAGATGCATGGAAACACATTTTACTTTTTCTTCATCTATTGTAATGTTATATATATCAAAATATTATTTTACCTTGTTAAATCATGCCACACATTGATTTTCACTTCCATTTTGAAAGTTCTATTTTGGTTCGGTGGTATATCATCATGAAGGATGATATTAAAGCCCCATGATGGATTATAGGGATTTGAGGTATAGAAGTGGTGGTGATGAAGATCTAAACAAGATTTAAGTACTCCCTTTCTTGTTGTGACATCGAGAACCTTGATTTTTTAATAATTTTACGAGCTCGTCAGGTGTTTTTAATCCTAATTTTGTTTCATGTCTTATACTTGTGATCTTGATCTTGTTTCATGGCATCTATGTTTTTGTTCATTTCGATCTTGAATTCTACCATAATTTCACCCTTAATATTTTTGTGCTATCTCTTTGTTTTATAGCATCATTACTTTTTTTTATCTCATCTTTATATTATCATGATTTTTTATCGATCTTTGAGTGTATTGAATTCCTTTTTTTGTTTGTTCCAACTATTCTTTTAGAATTGTCATAATTTAGTGGTTCGAAAGGTGTATATTTTGCGTTGTAATTTTCAAGCTAGAGCAATCCGGGAGGTGGAACGGGTGGGGGTGGCGGTGAGAGAGTAATCTGGGGAGGAGGGAAGTAGGTTGGCAGCGGTAGGGAGTGGACGCGGTGATGTATTAATATAAATATGTGTGCATGCGGATAGCAAGGGAGGTTGTGGTGGAGGCACACAAAGCTCAGTACATTGTACTCGGTAGAAGGGAGTACACCCACATGATCCGGGATTATTTTCGCACCTAAATGAGAGTGGAGATATAAAAGAAATGTACGATATCTCGATATTCAATAATATAACGGGAATGTATTAGAGATGAAACCATAAACACGAGATATGGTAATACACAATTTTCTATTAATGAGCGAAAAATGTACAAAGACTATAAAATACAAAGTGAAAGACCGCCAGAGTGGTGGTAGCTATCTTCGAGAAGAGATGTGTCCACTACCGTGACTGCAAGAATATGATTTTACAATGAGGTTCCAAAGGCATTTTTATCATAAAGAAAATCCAAAACCCTACCCCCGTGAAGATGAAAAAATCCAACAAATTTTAGGACCCCATTTTGGGTAGTTTGGTGTATCACTTCCCGAGGGCGTAACTTTGGCATATAATCTAAGGTTTGAGAACACATAGCTCATTGGAAAGGTATCGCCGAAGAGTAGATTCATTTAGGGGATCAATCAGATCCTTTGTCTATCATTGAGAATATCTATCCAAAACCTTCATTCCCCAAAATGGCCCCTAAAGTTAAAAACCGCTAAAATAGTAAATTACCAAAATTGTCAAAAACAAGTGTTTTGAGTCGGGCTGGAAAAGGTGGGTGGTCGCTGATATCCACCTGGATCAATCCTCCTTCCTTAGGGCTTTCAATGGTATCCATTGTGCTGAGTTCCTGCAGGGAAAGGTTTATTGACCAACATTGATGAGTTGATTGCCTTGTTAGAGAAGTTGTGTTGCTTAGCTTGTTAAAGGTTGTCACCAACCTATGGTTGGAAGGGTTTGAAATTTTTAACCGCTTTGGCTAACGAGATGCCTGCAGCGTAAGGAATCTTTACACCTTTGTTATAATCTTGCTCTAATTCACTTCGCTGGATAGAAGGTGCTTGGGTCGAGGCTATAGTGGTTGCAGAATCCCTTCTATTCCACTTTTGAACAGATTGTGAAGAAGCTGAATTTTGTAGTAAGGAATACCACCTTGGCGCATCTTTAGGTGGAACAAGAGTCGGAACTGCTACCTCCTCGATATTTTGTAGAGATGACCCCGTAGAGTAACAATGACAGTATGGGTCGAGACTCATAAACAACATGGGGTTTCCACATATGGTATTGCCCCAAAAGAACATCACATACATCCGGGGAAACATCACATAATACCATCCTTGAAGGGTTGGATGTCGATGATAATCGACACTGTTGGATAACACGAAGATCTTGTCCCTAATGGCCAATTCATGTTGTATGGTTGTGAGTGTGGTGTTGGTCGAAAATCTCAATTGTTTGACAAATCTCCTTAAGATGAGGTTTTTTTTGGCTTCGCTATCAACAATAAAATGCAGCAATTTTCACCCACATCTGGGAATGAAAAAGGCACTCCCCTTCGTGATCCGCTGGTTCTTCTAGTTGAATTGTTGCTATCACAACAATACCGGCACCGGCTACGATGATCCTGCCTTTTACCATTATTATCATAATCGATTGGCGAATCGTGGTTCGCCTTTTCTTTGATCTCAATCACCAATGAATTTTTTGAGCCATTATCTTCATTAGTTGTTGTGCCAGGGGATTTTGGAAATCGCACCATTTTTCGGGTGTCCTTCTTTGTCTTCCCGTGACCCTTCTTTCCGCGGGCTTGGACTCGCTTTTGGGAGACTGTTTGTTAGGCCGCCTTTATCATACTTTGTTGTTGCAGATTTGCGCAATTCCAAACTCTGCTTGTCTCCGGGTGCTTAAATTTCTACTGGATTTTAACATATCGATAAGCAACGTTTCTAGTGATCATATGTCCAGAAAATCCATTTTAGTTTGATGCATTTGTGTAGAGCCCCACGATATTTCGTAACTAAATGTCATTCTGAGTCTTTGATACCCGCCTTTAGTGCTAGCAGGCTGCTGGTATTGAACTCTAAAACTTCTTGGCCCTCTCTTGTCGTAGTTGTGGTCCATCTCGTGTACTGGTCCCCGCGAAGCTCAACATGGTAATACTTTTCCTTACTCGATCCACAAAAATACCGCGGCTCAATCTCATATATTCCGTGAATTTACGTGGAACTTTTCTCCCAATAAGTTTCACCAATGTTTGACATGGGGAGCCCTAAGGAGTGCGAAGGTGATATTTTCCCCTGTCGTAGAAATTGTGAACACGTAAATAACCCCAGCGCATTTAACCATTTTTCTAAGGCAGACCGTGATCTATGTGTCCTTCAAATATGGGAATATCGTTTAATCCTTGTGAAATCTTGAAAGGAGAGGTACCTCTAAAGTGGTTGCTTGATGAATATGTGTTTTTTTCTATCGATGGCGGGCGTTGAAGGATGGGAAAAATTCTTCATCATTTCATCCTTCTGTCACATGAGCTTGCTCGCCAACGCATTAATAGAATCGCTCATCATGTCGCTTTATTTTCTTCCACCATGGAGGGTTTCTTTAACGGGTGGCGAGAGAGATTGTCTTCATTAGAGACAATCTCGAGACCCAAATTTCTATACTGACCGCCGGGGACATGTGACCGAAAACTATCAAGAGCGATTCCAAGCCCCTCGGAGCAATTGATCGATCCATATTATTTTCTGCAGACTTAAAATGAGAGTGGAGATAATAAAGAACAAAGTATAGAGATATCTTCATATATCCAATAATATAAAAATAAATGTATCATAGATGCAACCATAGACACAGATACAAGTAATACACAATTTTCTATTAATGAGTGAAAATGTACAAAGACCTGTAAAAATACAGAGTGAAAAGACTCGCTAGATCGGTGGCACTTTATCTCCGGAGAAGAGATGTGTCCGGCCGCCGCGATTTGCAAGAAGATGATTTTACCATGAGTCTCCAAAGGCCTTTTATCATGTAAATCAAAATCCAAAACCGTGAACTCGAAGATGAAAAGCCACCGCTTTGTGGACCTGTTTTGGGTAGCTTGGTGTAACAACTTCCTCGAATTTGGCATACACGCATCTGGCTTGAGGTGCACTCCATAGCTCATTGAAAGGTATCGCCGAGGAGATTCGCTTGGGGGTCAATTAGAGTCTTCATATCATTGAGAATATTCATCCTAAAAATCCCTTCATTTAGGCCCCTCAAAATGAATTCTAGAAGTTAAAAACTATTAAAATAGTAAATTACCAAAATTGCTGTAGGTCTGTTTTGAGCCATTGGAAAAGGTGGGTGGCCACTGATATCCACCCGAATCATCCCGGTGTCACACCAAACTCAACGGATGACAATAGGCTCTGATACCAATGTTGGGAGAATAAAGCTCAATAATCACAAGAATGCAAAATTTTTGTACACAATATGTTTAAAATATATTTGATGATGATATATTTGTTTACAAAAGACCCACAATTATATTTTATATGGGCAATGAATAAGAGTCGTGACTTTTTAAATAGTCGCATCATTTAATAATCAAGGAGTCATTTATTTACAATCTTATTTTTCTAACTTAAATATGTTTTGGCTTTTAATAATCATGTCTTCTAACTTAAATATGTTTATAAAATTATATTAATCAATATCATCAAGAGACCTAGTTCTACTCTTATAATGAATTATAAGAGGAAAATTTGTAAAAAGAATAAAATGCACAACAAAAAGACTTGTAAATATAATCATACAAGTGACCTACATATTTAAAAATGGAACTACACAATTATCAACTTAAATATGTATATAACATTATATTAATCAATATCATCAAGAGACCTAGTTTACTCTTATAATAAATTATATAAGGAAAATTTGTAAAAAGAATAACATGCACAACAACAAAAAAAAAAAAAACTTGTAAATTGAACCATACAAGTGACCTACATATTTAAAAATGGAACTACACAATTATCAATATTATAAGCTATACACATCACCAATGAGAAACAACACTATATGAGTATCGAGTGTTTATTAATAAGAGTGCTTGTTATAAATAATGTACAATTATTAAAATGTTTGATATTGGGCATGCATCGTTACTTAAGATTTCTAATTTGGTAGATATATTAACAAAGTTAGTTATTTTAAAGTTTAAATAGGTTGCATGGCATATTAACTATCTTTCTATCTCCAAATAAGAAACAACACTATATGATATGAGTATCAAGTGTTTATTCATAAAAGTGGTTGTTATAAATAATGTAGAATTATTGAAATGTTTGATATTGGGCATGCATCATCGTCACTTAAAATTTTCTTGATTTAATAGATATTAATAAAATTAATTATCTTAGAATCTAAATAAGTTGCATTGCATATTAACCATTTAACCATCTAAGAAAGGGAGATCAATATTAATTTTCTATCTCACATTTTTAACCTTCCATTCATACCCAATATTTTCTTTCAAATATTGTTTTAGCCATTTCAATATTACAATATGACATCAATATCAAATCCCCTTGTTTTCACCCACCCCTCAACTTGTTTTAAAAAAAAATTTGACCTCATGTATACATGTAAAAACAAATATAATAAATGTTTAAACTCTACTTTGACATAAATCCTAACTTTTTTAGATCATTGATTTCATGTCCACATTATGTACCATTATTCTCCAATGACAAACATGTATTCATTTTTTCTACAATAAATATTGACTTAATTTTCTTAATAAATATTGACTCAATTTCCTTTTATTACAAATGTATTACCCATTTCATTTAACATCAATCAAATTATCCATAAATCATTAAAACTATTCAAAATAAATGTTGACTCAAATTCCTTTTATTACAAGTGTATTACCCATTTCATTTAACATCAATCAAATTGGTATCCATAAATCATTAAAACTATTCAAACAATCAAGGATAGGATAGGGTAGGGTACTTCCCAATCTTTTATTGATTGAGTTCAAAATAGAGTTAGATTCTTACCGTGACTAGCTTGACATGCCTAGTTACCTCTACTTGTTACTACTTGACCAAAAGATTACTTAAAAGGGGATTAATAAGCCCATACATTCGCTACTATTATCTAGTTTCTTCCAGGGATATACCCATTAAGATTTACCCATCCCAATAAGAAAACTTACTTGGATGATCAATGCTAAATTAACTAAGCTATGGCGCATATTTATTAGGTAGAGGTAGCTTGGCCAAATGACTAACATTTCTAGTTGATACTTTGACCCATGTTTTAGGGAAAATAAACTATTATTTATCCCTTTAATTTGAATTGCAAATACTTTAAGATAGCTAAGTGTCATTTTTTTAATGAGATATCAACTTTTTTCATTAACTCTAGAGATATTGTAAAATTGGGAGATTGATTATGTAGAATTGTATTGGTCATATATATATATATATATATATATTCCAAAACTATTAATATTGACTAAGTATTTTTTTAATATTGATACATGAAATTGGTATTATGGATATTTCAATTCAAACAGCTTGTCCAAAAAAGATGTTATACTCATTATAAAATCTTAGATTATGCAATTTATTTCCTTAGATCTCGAATTAATTATTACTAGAAGCTTATTGTCTCATATTTATGAAAATAAAAAAACAAGCAAATATACACACCATCCATCCAATAATAATTGAACACAAGATGTATCTTGGGAAACCCAATACCTAACTAAACCCAACTAAAAGGTGAGGGCCTATGCTATACTCTATTTTCTTTATTATGAAAAATGCAAATACAAAGAAAGAGGCACTCACTATGGAGTTTCCTATGACCTGGGTAATCTAATGGATAATGGCAGACTCTTCTTCCCAATTTCATTATGCTCCTCAAATTACACTCCCTTGGCTGCTCGCTTCAATCCATGGAACAACTACAATACAAAAGAATGGAACCCCCTTCTCTTCCTAGCTGCCCTGTATTTAACATAAATTCAATAGTTGTTCAGGATTAGGTTTTATGCATCCTCAACCCCTCCATTGGCTGATAAGGTTTTGGACCTTCTAGAATATTCTCTAAAGTCCACACATGGCCAGCTCCCATCAGCAGGTAAATAATGGGGTGGTGTGGTTGTTGAGCTACCACACTTATACCTAGTGGGGATTGAACTCAAGATAAGACATTTCTTTTTACTTTTTTCAAACATTCATCAACAATCACATATGAGGTCTATTGACTATAGAACATGGAACACAATATTTACGCGGAAACCTTTCTTAGAGAATACCAAAAACTACTCCTTAAAACCTATTGTTACAACATTTGTAGGCACCAACCTAATGGAGACAATGTTCAATCCCCACCTGTGCACAATACTTTGTAGGAACCAACCTACTCTATATATCTGTAGACATCAATCTACTAGAGACACCAATCCCCAATGATAAGAACCAACTTAGAAAGGGACACCAATCTCTTTGTTTGAATGGTACCAACCTACTCTTATATGTATTCATAGACTTCAATCTACTAGAGGCTAACTAATCCCCACTGATAAGCACCAAATTAAGAAGAGACACCAATCTCTTTGTGAGTTGCACCAACCTTCATCAAGTCTACTTGCTAATTTTTCCTTCACCAACAATGCTCATTGCTTCTACCTTCATGAGATTTACTCATTACTTCTACCTTCACCGAGTCTTCTCAATTACTACTCCTACTCGTAGACTTCAACCAAAATTTGAATTTCCAAATGGTAACTTTCCCAAAGCTTGTTGTGTTTGGGTCTCTTTCCCTGAAGAACTAATCCATTAACATGCCATGTATCCAATTTCACAATTCGGATTCTTGAGATTTTACCTCAGGTACTTCTATATATATCATCTGCTTTGTAAAAATTTCATAGTTTGAAGAGTCCCAGAAAATAAGTTATAGTGAAAACGTCAAACTGACATTGTTTGAAGTTGATCTCATGACCATTCCAAAACCCTAACTTATGTAGAGTATATCTCAAAAAGTACAACGAAACAACATCTTAAATTTTTACCTAAGGTACTTTTATATGTTTTCTTTGTTCTATAAAAATTTCACAGTCTGAAGAGTCCCAGAAAAGAAGTTATAGTGAAAATTCAAAACTTACATGTTTGAAATTGATCCCAGGACAATTCAAAAACCCTAACTTCCATAGAGCATATCTCAGAAAGTGCAGTGAACTAACATCTGAAATTTTTACCTGAGATACTATTGTATGTCTCCTATGTTCTGTAAAAATTTCACAGTATGAAGAATTTCATAAAAGAAGTTATAGTGAAAATATCAAACTGAAAACAAAGTTACCAACTTAATGAGAACTCTACAGAGTTCTCATTTTTGGGGGGGTCACAATTTTTACTTTGTTTTGAAAAGTTGTGGTATCGGTAGCACCCCCCTCCCTTTTTAGGTTGTTTTTTTTGTATTTTAATTTTTCTTAATGTATCCACATTATATTTTACGATGGTTAAAATTTAGACTCGTCACGTTAACAATTGATGTCATTGTGATGTCATTATGGACAAAGACTTTAAAATTTACCCTCGTATCAAAAAGTGATGCTACCAGTAGCACTGTTTTTTTTTAGTTGAAATCATAACTTAATTGAAACTGTGCACTCGATAACCGGTACCATTGTTGA
>SNQJ01S0242213.1:0-13416 GCA_010110895.2 Picea sitchensis
TTCCAAAAATTGCTTGAAATGAAGGCTGGAAGTTTTGTTTTCGAAGGTTTGGTCGTTGAGCAGCAGATTCAGACTTTGATATAATCTTGTCAATGTAAGTCTTTCTTCCTCCTTTTCCTTTTCCCTTGCCACCTGTAGGGCTAGTGTCTTTGGGGTCTTTCATGCAATCTTTTTATCTAAAGAAAAGACATCATAAGTGATATTGAAATCTATATCTACCTTCCCCGGCAATGGCACCAAAATGTTGGTCACTATAATTGCTTAATTAATTCAAACAATCAAGTGCTACATAAATTATCAACCCAGGGAAGTCTGTTTATCTCAAAGATAACCACGCACTATATATGCTCAATTCCAAAAGCAATTTAGAGTTGTAGTAAAGAAAACTATATTAATCACACTTGCCTTGAATGAACTGAAGTGCTGACTTGAATTACAGGAAAGCAACCTACCTATTGCATATCTTTAAAGATGAATCTAAAGAATCCTGGATTACATTAAAATAACAATTGCAACAGGAAAGAATAATTGTTCTGTAACTAGAGAACAAGACCCTTACTCTCAAACAGAACTTCAGCACCTTATTTCTGATGAACACACTTTCATGGAAACAACAATGCGGAGAAAGTTAATTCTATCTAGCAGAGAACATAGCCATCTAATTCCTTCCTTTCTAAGAAGGAACCTTAAGCCCTATTTCTGATTAGCACACTTGTGAAAAATGACTAAAATCTACAGAGAACAGAATCTTGTGATCCCTTCCTTTCTGAGCAGGAACCCTTAACCCAGTCTCTGGCTAACACACTTGCAGGATTAATGGAAATCTACAGAGAATAAGATCTTTTGATCCCTTCCTTTCTGAGCAGGAACCCTTAACCCAGTCTCTGGCTAACACACTTGCAGAAGTAATTGAAATCTATAGAGAACAAGATCTTTTGATCCCTTCCTTTCTTAGCAGGAACCCTTAACCCAGTCTCTGGATAACACACTTGTAGAAGTAATTGAAATCTACAGAGAACAAGATCTTTTGGTCCCTTCCTTTCTGAGCAGGAACCCTTAACCCAGCCTCTGGCTAACACACTTACAGGAGTAATTGAAATCTACAGAGAATAAGATCTTCTAATCCCTTCCTTTCTAAGCAGGAACCCTTAACCCAGTATCTGGCTAACACACTTGCAGAAGTAATTGAAATCTACAGAGAACAAGATCTTATGATCCCTTCCTTTCTGAGCAGGAACCCTTAACCCAGTCTCTGGCTAACACACTTGCATAAAATCATCACACAAGATTGCTGCTAAAAAGGATTATAAACTTCGTGAAAATAAACTAAAGTTCTTAACAAGACAGAGTTCAGTAGTGTTTCAGCAAAGCAGAATTCATTAAAAGTAGTGTTTTAGCAAACAAAAGTTAATCAAAGAATAAACAGAGATTATACTAACACACTCTAAAACTAAAAAGTGAATCTTGTGAAGAAGGCGGGCCCTCCCTTCTCACAAGATTCCCCTGAAACGAGAAAACTAGAGAAGGATACTCAAAGCAGTCTTTTATTCATCTATCAAAATATCATGTTACAATATGAGAAAATACGTCCCTCCCTCTTGAAGCTTTCTTAATACATAAAACTTGGATCCTTCGAATGGTGATTTCCTCTTATTTAAAGAGGGAATCCCTTCGATACAATTGATCAAAAATTACAATGTGTATTTGAGTCCTATCTTTAGTCGGATCTACTTTCTAAACCAGAATAGGATGTCCTAGTCTCGTGCAACAGAATTCTATTACAGGTGTTAAATGAGGTATTGATGTTACGGCTGGAGTAACAACTTCTTCTCGTTGTTGCTGATGTTGTTTCAGCATCGCAATTTGTGGGTTTTTTCACCCACGTGAATTGCGCTCTTGACTGTGTCGGCATTCTTATGTAGGAGCGATGGTTGGTGCTTCGAGTTGCTTGTTGACCGCTGACTGTGTAACGACTTCCTTTGTGTTTTAGCATCGTCGGTCCTGGAGGCTTCCTTTGTGTTTCAGCATCTGTGGCTCTGGACTGTGTAGCAGCTCTGTGTTTCAACATCGTCGGTCCTGGGCAGCTTCCTCTGTGTTTCCGTATCTGCGACTCTAAATTGTGTAACAGCTCTGTGTTTCAGCATCTGCGACCCTGGACTGTGTAACAGCTCTGTGTTTCAGCATCTGCGACCCTGGACTGTGTAACAACTCTGTGTTTCAGCAATAGGCCTCAAATGCTAATCTGCAGTTTGAACACTTATACATTTCTAATCAATGGTTTAAGTACGAGAGTGATGTAAAATATTATGCAAAACAGATTAAACGTATAGTAATGAGAAGGGGCATTTGTATACCTTTGGAATGATCAGATAAAGTGATAGTATGAGTTTAAATGTGGGTGATCAAGAGTGTAATAGTGGCAAAAAGTATAGGAAAAAAGGTACATTGTGTGGTCCTAACACCATGCACCCTAGTCCTCCTTTCATTATGGGTAGGTAACCTTGAACCCAACAGTCGACATCTCCTCACTGGTCGTTGACTGGGGGGTTTCCCTTGTTTTCGATGGAAAGAAATATATTCACACATTGGAATTCATGTAGTGTCTTGGATGCCATTATCCTTATTAGTGGTTTCTTCGCCTTTATTGGCAATTTTCATTATTGGATGTTATTCATAGGGTCTTTTTCGTGCACTGCTTGCATCTGGTGCATGAGAAAGACACACAGGTTCGTTGGTTCATGAATATGTTCTTCATCCGAGTTCCTCCAAATCATGAAGCTATTGTTTTTTACCTCATGCTGATTGATGAGAGATGCCTTAATTCTCTCCTTTCAGCGAGTTTCCTTCCATCGACTTCAACTCATATATTCTAGAAACAGGGCCTAGAGTCCTATGAGTACTTAGAGTCTTGTAGTCATCAATGGAAATTTCTCTTGGCATCGACAGTTGGGAATACATCAATGTCTCATGATCAATGGATTATTCAAGCGTTTGACCTCAACACCTCTATTCACACTTGTGAGAATGTACTTGATGATTTTATACCTACTTTCATTATCGGTAGGTTGTATCGCATTTGTTAACGGTATACCTTAACGACCGGTAATCAAACAAAGTCTCATTATGTGCGACCTCAACTCCTTTATTCACATGATGTGGACTTGCACCTTTGGTGGATCGTGTAGGAGACTTGATGACATAAGTTTATAGTCGCATCTTTCCTAATCTATTTCTATCATTCATTGGACCAGTACTTATATGACTTCAGTGATCATGGGAGATCAGATTGTACTCCATTGTATAGAGATATCTTCAAATTGATTTTGAGACTAGTTTTCACTGGGCCTTGTTCATGACTATGACATCCTATGGCATGTATCTACTTTGTATTTCCTATTCATGGCCATGAATTGTTGTTTGGTATATATCCACATGGATCTGTAGTGTAATTCAAATTGGCATCCATGTGTCCAAAGTCATTATGGATTGTAATATTCTCATGAGAAACTAGTTCATCCAGTTGGGTCTCTGCTACTCCACTTCTAGGATTTATAATGTGCTTCAACCATCACAAATACTCCTCTGACCTCACACATTAGGGAGCATATGTTATAGCAATATTTTCATCACGCCATGCAACTTTCTCAGAAGGATTTTTCCATTTCCCTATGCAGACTTGAATTCCCCTTTTGCATTCCCTAGAGCTAAAAATCATATTTTTTGACATATACGTGCCCTATCCATTATATAGCATGAATATACACATGTTGCACCACTACATCCTGCATACATCAAGTTTGGTGCTCAAAATTAAAAATTGTGTCGATTTTCCATGTCACGGCACGAGATCCTTGATCCTTAACCTTCCATATACTGGAAAGGTCTCGACTCAACCCTTCAGTTCCATTTGAAGGCTATAAATGGGCCATATCCAAACCGTGGAAGAAGAAACTAATTCAACTTTTGAGAGAAAAGTTACAATGGAGAAATCATTCACTTCATATTGAGTATGCATCCCTTTGTCCTTTAAAGTATGAACACATTGTTCAGCCCCCAAGCTCTTCCCTCTTTGATGGAGAACCTCATTGTCTCTCTTATATGAGCTTTCCTTTGGTGGAGGATTGAAGTGGTGGAGGCCCAGATGGAAGGGACTTATTTTCTCAGTTTTGAGACGTGCCGACACAAAAGTTTGTCACTTGTATACTTTTGTTCATATTTTAATAGAAATACTCTTTTCTCATCCAATTAATATCTTGCAAATATTTGAATTGTTATTCCATAGGCATATTTGTTATGAATGTTGATGGATTATGTTATTATATGTTCTAACAATATGTATTTTCACCATATTCTTGCGTATATTGGTTTTTGAGTACAAGTTGCAGGTATAAATCTTTAAGTCAAGTCCTCAACGGTGGTCTTCATCAAACATTTAGACAAGGTAGGCTCTTTATCTTGTCTTGTTAGCATTTTCATTTATATAGAATACATGAGATTAGAGTTGATTTCTGAAGTCACTCCATCTATTGTGGTATACCCCATGCCATAGAGTGATTTTCCTCGTAACACTTGCATTTCTATATCTCCTATAGGGAGTCTCTCATCTAGAGCAGATAAAATCATGGAAGACATGGAATTTTGCAATTATAGCATCTCCTTTTCCATACGCTCCTAATTTTCCTCCATATTATTTTCCATCTCTTTCCTATTTTCATCCATTTCCTTTTTAATGTATTCCTGAGAATGTGATAAATCCATTGGTTTCAACATACTAGCACTAATTTCGTTAACTTGGTTCTTTAATTGGGTTAGCCTGTTTTCTACACTTTCTTCGAATGCCATGTTTGATTTTTTATGAGGAGTGCACATATTATTTCTTGTAGATCCCTTTTCCATGTGACAAAATAATAATTCTTATCTTTTTCCTCTTTATCACAAATTTTGAATCATCAAAAATATATCTTCCATTCAAAAGTTATGCTAATTGTAAGTTGTGTACCTTTCAAACCATTAATTTGGAGTATGTTTGGATGGATGACATTTGTTTTGATATATCTATGAACTTTGAACCCTTCTAAATATGAAATTTTGACATGTAGTACACTGAAATGACCTTTTGAACTCTTGAAGATTTCATAAGATGGAACTCCACTAATAAATGATTATAGCACAAATACCAACATGACTTGTTTATGTTGGATTACTGAGAGGAGGAGGTGAATCAGTAATAGAGCAATTCAATCCTTTTCAACCACAAAATGCAAGTGTTATATTAATGTAGCATCATCATCCAATAGTTGCAGAGGAAATAAACAATGAACAAATGAGAAATCTTACACATACGCAATACACCAATGTTTTACATGTAAACCCAAAGCGGGAGAAAACCACATAATGATTTTTCTTATATGTATTTAATAGTTACATTCATTGGAAGCACCAAATTCCTTTGTTTTCCAGCTGCAACTGGAACGAGGCTCCAACCCCCTAATTTCTTAGGCTACAACCTGAGGGAAGCTCCAACTCCCCAATTCTCTGGCTACAACCAGAAGGAGGCTACGAACCCCTATGTTCTCCAGCTACAACTGGAAGGTGGCTACAACCACCTGTCCTTGCCCCGTCCAACCGCCTTGAAATATAAGTAGAATGATGGAACCACTGTCACACTATCACTGTGCGATATACTGCTGTAAACATGTACCATAAACAAGTGCATCAATCATGCACCAAACTGTACCATAAAAAAGTGCATAAACCATGCACCAACCTATACCAAACAACCTGTAATCAGCATGTACCATAAACAAGTGCATCAACCATGCACCAACTTGTACCTCAACCTATACCATCAAAATGTGCATCAACCATGCACCAACCTATACCTCAACATGTACCATCAATGAGTGCATCAACCTTACACCAAATATGTACTAATCATGCATGACTAGTTTTGGATTAATCAACAACCCTAACTTGAAATAATCATAAATATGTACTTGTAATGAATAAATCTATGAAAATGATACACAATGTTATTTAATGTCTTTTATGCAATTCCTCCATATTTCACTACTTGGAACCTCTCAAAAAAAGATTTATAGAAAAAATGGCATACCTTATTGAATTTTGGCTTATTCTAGAGAGAGAACTTGTAGAGCATGCTCCACATAGAATATTTGTTGTATGGATCTGAAAATGGTACAAAGAATACTAAATATTTTACTATAACCAAAATTTGGTCTTATTGAATTTGGATCTGTTATCAATAAGTTATGACGTTTTTACCCAAAACACCTGTTTTAGACTAGTTTCAGGACTAGCCACAAACCCTATTTTCCACGGAGTGCAACTCCAAAAATACAATGACCCACAAGCTGAAATTTGTACCATGGCTACTTGGATATGTTTCCTCAATGACCTCCCAATTTCACGGTCTGAAACATTCTAGAAAAAAATTTATTGCGAAAATGGTGATATGACCTGTAAATAATATACCTTAGAAAGCATCATCAAAAGAATTTATCCTCCCTTGAATTTTGACCTTCTTTACTTCACTTTTCCTCTGAAATTCAGCTTAGATATCCTTTGGTTACCTTAGTAACTTGTAGATATTCAATATTCTCAAGTGTTATTAAAATGAGAGAGCCTTGCCTCTTATTTATACTTTCACGTAGCTTCCTCAAGGGGTTACCTTTTAACCATATTAACCCACTTTCCTTATTTTAGGCTTAACCCACTTCTAACCACTTGTACACTTAGTAATTTATCCATTAACTTTATTTTTTAAATAATTTATTTTGTATTCACTTTGACTTATAGTACAATCATCACTTTACTTTATTATTTACCTTCTAAAATCTCTTAAACCACTTTGACTACTTTGACTTTTTGGGGCTTCTAGATGACTCATGAGGTTTCTCCAACTTCACATGGCCATAACTCTCTAACCGTGAGAAGTTATGTGACGTTACATATACCACCGGAGATTTAATGACATGTACTATCCATCTAGAATAGTCTTACCTACAAATATATCAAAACTCATACCATTATCCATCAAACAAACTTGGGTCCATTACGCAAACCTTTGTGCTACCGGAATTCACTACCAGACTTTATTCAAGGGTTGACATCAATGACAGCCAACCCAATTAATAAAAACCTCCCACTTTGGCATTGATGGAAACACTCTAATGCAATACTAAAGTCATATCACTCATGCTCCCCATGTGACCATCGCTCCCCCTGGACCGATGCCTTTGTGATCTCAATCTGATAAATCTCTCCCCATTTGTCATGAATGACAAAGGTATCTTTCCCTCCGGGGATTCTCCCCCTAACTGAACTGTCCTTGGTGATACTCCCCCTAACTGAACTGTCCTTGGTGATACTCCCCCTGACTGAACTCTTCCTGAAACTAATCTCCTGACCTAAATTGTCCTCTTTATGGTGATTCCTTGTGTAAATCTAAGACATATAAGATAAGCATTCAAAAGCATTCATTTTGGAGTAGAAATTACTTTGAGTCTTTGACGAAGATACTCAAAGGCTTCCCATGGAAGTGATTTTGTAAATATGTACGCCACTTGTTCTTTTGTCCCCGCATATTTAACTTTGATGCTCTTCTCTGCAACCTGCTCCTGTAGAAAGTGATACTTGATTGGAATGTGCTTCGTCTTGGAGTGCATCATCAGGTTCTTTGAGATATTGATGGCACTTGTATTATCACAATAGATTGGAATGGGCTCATCATACTGAACTTGTATATATGTCATAGTTTGTTTCATCCATAGAACCTGTGCACAACATGTCGTTGCTGCAATATACTCTACCTCAACTGTAGATAAGGATATTGATGATTGTTTCTTGCTTAGCCATGATACTAAACACTCACCCAAGTAGAACGTTGCTCCACTGGTGCTTCATCAATCATCAATGCCACCTACCCAATCTACATCTTTGTAGGCAATAAGTGATAGATCCTTTCCTTTTCGATACCATAATCCAAACTCTTTTGTTCCTTTGAGATATCTCAAAATCCTCTTCACTGCTATGACATGTGTTTCCTTTGGTGTTTCTTGAAATCGTGCCACTTGTCCAACTGTCTACATTACATCTATTTTGGATGTTGTCACATATCGTAAGCTGCCAATCATTGACCTATATTTCCTCTGGTTTGTAGACTTTGAATCATCATATTTTCTCAACTTGCAACTCGTTTTCATAGGAGTGGTAACTAGTTTGCAATATTCCATGCCGAACCTCTTTATCATTTATCTAATATACTTAGTTTGAGAAATAAAAATTCCTTGGTTGCTTTGACGTATATGAAGACCCAGAAAGAATGATAGTTCTTCAAGTAATGACATTCCAAATTCATTCTGCATATGCTTTGCAAATTTCTGGCTTAACCTGTCATCATTGCTTCCAAAAATAATATCATCAACATAAACTTCAATAAATAAAATACTCTCTTGAATTACCTTGATGTAGAGGTTGTTGTCTGTACTTCCTTTTTTGAACCCTGCCTGCTGTAGACATTTATCCAATCTAGAGTACCATGTTCTAGGAGCCTGTTTTAGAACATACAAGGCCTTATTTAATTTACACACATAATTTGTGTTATCTGACAACTGAAATCCTTCTGGTTGTTTAATGTAGACTTCTTCTTCAAGTTCCCCATTTAGAAAAGATAATTTTATGTCCATATGATATACTTTAATATTCTTGGAGAAAGCATAAACTAAAAGCAATCAGATTGCTTCCATTCTGGCAACTGGGAAAAATGTCTCTTCAAGGTCAATTTCTTCAACCTGTACATATCATTTACATACCAATCTATCTTTTTTCCTTGTAACCTATCCATCTTCATTCAATTTATTTATGAATACCCACTTTGTGCCAATCACATTCCTATTCTTTGGTCTTGCAAAATTCCAAAGTGTTATTCTTATCTATTTGATCTAATTCTCCATCCATGGCCTTATTCCAAAATTCATCCTTGTTGGCCTCTTTAAAACTGTTTGGTTCAATTGTAGATGATAGTGCTAGGTGTGTTTGTTTTGGGGAATAAATTCTTCTTCTAGTCTCAACTCCTACATATTTTTTTCCAATAATCTGTTCTGAAGTATGATTCTTCTGTACTCGTTTGGTAGGTGTCTTTGGAGGAACTTGTTAAACTTGATCTTCTACTTTTGTCTAATCATCTTCATCTTCCCCTTCTACTTCTTCTTCACCTCCTACTTTTTCTTCGAAAAGTTGTTCCATTGATTCATTTTCTTCTTCCTTTAATTCTTGTCCACATGTTTCATCAATTGTTACATTGATGCTTTCCACAAATTTGTTCAACCTCAGATTGTAACACTTGTATGCTTTCCTTGTACTTGAGTAACCAACAAGTACTCCTTTGTCCACACAAGAGTAAAAATTTCCCATTCTGCCATCTTCTCTTTTGATGTAGCATTTGCTTCCAAATACTCTGAAGTTCTTTACATTTGTTGGTCTTCCTTTCCATAGCTCGTAGGGATTTTTGTCAGTGTTGTTTCTTAGAATTACTCTATTTTGAATGTGAATCATTGTATGCACTGCATGTGTCCAAAATATATCTGTCAATTTGGAATCCATTAACATTGTTCGAGCCATTTCTCGTACTGTGATGTTCTTTCTTTCAACAAATCCATTATGTTGAGGCCTAACAACAAATAATTTCCTTTTTATTTCATGCCTGCTGCAAAAGTCCATAAATTCCTTTGAAGTGAACTCTCCTCCATTATCATATCTCAAACATTTGATTTTTGAATCCATTTCATTTTCAACCATTTCCTTGTAGACCTTGAAGTTTTCAAAATCTTCGGACTTATTCCTAAGAAAGAAAACTGCAGTCATTCTTGTATAATCATCAACTAATAACATAAAGTATTTCTTGTTGAAATACTATAACTGCAAAGAGTATTCTATTTATGATTGATTTATTATTCATTAGATCAATCCCCTTTTGTGGGTTGATCACGTCGGGCATTGTAAATGACCAAATCCCCTTTTGCGGATTGGTCAAACCCTAATTGTAATAAGAAAAATGAGAAGTCTGCCCCCAAAATTAATTAAGGTGGTTCTAACCACCCAGAAAGAGAATTCAGCCATGCCAGTGAAAAGACACTTTGTTTTAGCTCCTGCCAGATTGTATAAATAAAGGAGGCTAGCGCCTCATTTGTTCACTCACTCACTTGTTCATCAGAGTGCAAGTTTGGAGCTGCAGTTGGAGAAGAAGGAAGAGAGAGAGAGGCGCATACTTGGGAGAGGACTTTCTGTATTGTTTGGTTCATTCTCTTGGCATTGTATTGGCTATCTATATTAGAGAATTTTTTGTTGGGTTTTCTCCCCCATGAGGGTTTCCTAGGATAAATGATGTGTCTCTTGTGATTGTGTATTTCTCATTGATCCTATCTATGTTATGGTTATATAGTGACTTGAAAAGAAAGCTAATAATATCTTAAACTTTAACATGGTATTAGAGCTAAGATGAAGAGATCATCTTTCACAAGAAGAATAAAAATGTCACTATTGTCGTACATGAAAATAAGGGATTTTTATTGAAGAAGGTTTTCAGCCTCAAAGTCATCTAGAAAAGTGCACCCTAGCCCAATGAACTCTTTCGCACCTTCAGTGCACCTTTTTAGTGGGTAGCTCTCTTAGAAAGTGAAACCCCAGTTTTCACAAAGTACCAAAAGTACCAGAAAACTAGAATACTAGAGTACCAAAAGTACCAAAAAAACAGAAGTACCAGAAAACCAAAAGAACCAGTCCAGAAATTCATTGATCAATTTTGAAGGGGTAAAAGTTGGATTTTATGAAATCTAACCACACCAGGCTACTTGCCTTAGCCAAGCGCACCTCTTGGTCAGTTCGAAATTCAAATCTGAGCATTTTCATTTTTTGGTCATTTTCCTAGCTCCAGGTAAAAGATGTCTGTAAGCACTAAGATTGTTGACAAGCTAGAAGGTGTGGAAAACTTCCGTACCTAGAAGTATAGGATTGGACTCATTCTTGAAGAGAATGACCTAGAAAATGTCATTAAAGAAGATGTACCAGAACCCGTTGATGCTACAACTAAAGCAAAACACCAAAATGACACAATTAGGGCCAAAAGAATCATTGCAGATTCTATCAAATTAAAGATCACTTGATTCCTCAAGTGTCTTCAAATAAGAATCCAAAATAAATGTTTGATTCCCTAACCATATTATATGAAGGGAAGAACATAAATCGGATGATGAATCTAAGAACTCAACTCAAGAATACAAGGATGCAGAAAGGAGAAACGATCTAGGAATATTTCTCCAGAATTTCAAAATTCAAAGAACAACTAGAAGAAATTGGAGATACTATAGACGAATACGAACTCATAATTATGACCCTTAATGGTATCACAAGACCTTGGGATGCATTCATTCAAACTATTTATGACAGCAATGAAGATCAATCCCTAGCTACTCACACTAAAGAAGGAAGAAAGAAGTCTTACTTCTAGAAAGAAACTCATAAAGAGTCTCACCCCCAAAACAAATTCATACATAAATAATCTCAACCAAGGAGATTCCATAAGTTTCAGAAAGGAAAAAGAAATGAAAATATTTCTCATCCTACCAATGTTACGATTGTGACAAGATGGGACATATTGCGAAACATTGTCCAGCTAGACGAGAAGAATACAAGAAGAAAAACAAGAAGTATCATGCCCATGCAATTGAAGATAAAGAGCCACCCACAAAGATGATAAAAGAACAAATTGAAGACCATGTCTTAATCTCAGCCCTCTTAGTATCAGTATCACCCGGTGAGGACACTTGGATCATTGATAGTGGTGCTTCCAAGAACATGATAGGTCAAAGAGACATTCTCTCTTGCCTTTCAGAAAGTAAGTGTTCTCAGAAAGTTACACTTGGAGATGATTATCAATACCCTATCAAGGGAGTAGGAGAATCAAATTAGAAGCTTAATTTAGGGACTCTAATGAAGATGAAGGATGTACTCTATGTACCAGGTTTGATAAAGAACTTACTCTCCATATCAGCTTTAGAAAAGAAAGGCTTCAGAGTTGCCTTTATAGATGGAGAAGTTATTATGTGGGCTAAAGGAAAAACCATGAAAGAAGCAATTGTTATTGGAAAAGAAGATGGTGTCTTGTATAAGCTAAATGGTCATTCATAAGTAGCCATGGCCCACTCCACTGAGAATCCGTGTGAACTTTGGCATAGAATATTATCCCACATCAACTACAATGCATTACCTTACATAAGCAAAGTAGTCACAGATCTACCAAAACTCAAGGTTGATCATGAAGGTGTGTGCAATGGATGTGCACAAGGGAAGAGAGACAATAAAGCATAAGGAGTCTTATAACTCATTCACTCATATGTGTGTGGTACAATTCCATCAACCTCCATCAATGGGTATGTATACTATGTATCTTTTATTGATGAATATTCTCATAAAACCTGGGTTTACCTTTTGAAATCAAAAGATGAAGTGTTCAATAAATTCAAGGAATTCAAAGCCTTGATAGAGAATCTTTCTAAAAGAAAGATCAATATACTCAGGTTAGATAATGGAGGAGAATACACCTCAAAAGAGTTTGTAAACTTTTGCAAATATGTCGGGATCAAGAGGGAACTCACTACTCCCTACAATCCTCAACAAAATGGTGTAGCAGAAAGAAAGAACAGAACTATAATGGAAGCAATGAAGATCATGATCCATGATCAAGATCTTCCAATGTGCTTATGGGAAGAAGTAGCAAAAACAATAGTATATTTGCATAACAGATTGTCCCATAGTGCACTTGGGTTCAAGACCCCAGAAGAGATGTTCTCCGAAAAGAAGCCATAAGTATGCCATCTCAAAATATTTGGATGCCTAGTATTTGTACATATTCCAAAAGAGAAGAGAAACAAGTTGGACCCTTCAGGGAAGAAGGAAATATTTGTTGGATACTGTGAGGTCTCCCATTCCTTCATAGTTTATATACTAGGTTACCATCTGTTGGGTCCCAACAACTCCCCTTATATTTTTACAAAATTTAAAGGGCCCCTATTAGAATCTTGATAATTAAAATGAGCTACAAAATCAAACTTTTCAAATAGTTCTATGCCTTGGCCTGCTTTGAGACAAACTTAAGACATTCACTATAGTATGAAACATTCATTACAAGAGTATATGTCAAAACTTAGAAACGAACATAAAAATCTCAATTTAAACAAAAACGTTAATTTTCATTAAATGTTTACTTTCGTTTAAATTATGATTATGTGTTCATTCTTTTGCTCATTAGCAAGTTTGACTATTTTGAATAATGTGTTCAATATTTCATCAAATAATGTCTTGGTTGATTTCTCATTTTCATGAAATCATTTGGTGATG
>SNQJ01S0242214.1:0-13416 GCA_010110895.2 Picea sitchensis
TGTATCAATGACAACTCATTGATCCATCTTCATCTATGCATTCTCATCAAGGACAATACATATTATATTACATCAATCATCAATCAAACAAACCATTGGCATCAATGACAACATGATCCAACAATAGGATGACACCATGATGATGTCAGCATGATGACTTAACAGCACGAGAGTCGGCCATGTGTCACTTAGTTTTATTTTTTTTGGCACCCAGTTGGACCAGTAAAAATTTGCCACGTGTCGAATGACATGGCATCCATACGGTCCACGTGGTGTCACTATAAGGATGAAATGTGGAAGGTCATATAGTGATGTGGCATTCAGGTGGTAGATCCATACATGAAAGTGGACCAGTTAGAAGTCGCCACGTGGCGTCCGTACGTCCAATTGACAAGCTAACTATGTGTTGACATGGAATTGACTGTACATTAGGTGGACCAGTAAGAGTGTGACACTTGGACCAATGAGAAGTTTCCATGTCGCACTACATATTTTCCCAATATGGCCTTATCCAAAAATGTGTTAGGTCAACGGGAATTGAACCCATGACCTCCGGTTCAACAAACCAATTATTAACCAATTGGGCTAACAATATAATCGAATATTCCATTGGGTAAATTAACATTTAAGTCTATATTGAATGAAATATGCCAAAAGGGGAGCTTGTGGGACTTGAACCCATAACCTTCACCCGACATGCCCAACATCTTAGCATAATGCTCCAATGGTTCCACTTGTTTAAATCCACAAGTATATATGTATTTAAGTTTGAGGTAATTGACAACTGAGCATATAGAGGGTTGGGTGGGGTTCGACCCCCCGACTTCCCCTATATAAACCAAGCACTCATGCCATTGCACGACATAGAATTTTGTGCCAAGAAATCTAAACGGGTTCATTTTGGTCATGATGAATTTTTGTGCCAAGGGTTTGCACCGTTTTTCATGCCAAGAGTTTATGCTCATGAGTTTTTGAGCCTTAGGACTCTTTGAGAGAAGTATAGGGTGTTTACAGTCAAAAGTTTTAGTTTTTCGAGGTGGTGCCAATTTTGACAGTTACACTTGTGCTTGAGGAATAAATTAGAAGGTCATTGTAAAAGAAGCATATTTGAGCATTAATAGAGAAACCTCTCATTTTGAAGTGAACTTAGAGACGTAGCCCAATATGGGTGAACTCCATTATCAACTTGTGTATTGTGCCTTGATCTTTGTTGTTAATATTTCTCTCGTTTTTCCAGCATGTTTTCTTTTCACGAGTTATTTATCAGTGGATGAATTATATGAATAAGTAATCGTTTTCACATGTTATTTTTCAAATATTCAAGACAATATCCATTTCCCGAATATGGTTGGATGTTAATGTCTTCTTAAGAATTAATTTGACATCTAAGGATTTTCATATTAGGTAGAGAGAGAGGAAGATAGAGAGGGGGGTAGAGAGTGTGTGAGTGTGTGTGTGTGTGTGTGTGTGTGTGTGTGAGAGAGAGAGAGAGAGAGAGAGAGAGAGAAATACAAATGAAGTAAGTTAAATTACTCAAAATTGATATTATATGAGAGAATGTGTGAGAGGGAGAGAGATGAATACGGAGAAGCGGGTAGAGAGAGAGAGAGAGAAAGAGAAATGAAGTAAGTTAAATTACTCACAATCGATATTATATGAGAGAATGTGTGAGAGTGTGAGAGGGAGAGAATAGAGACGGAAGAAAAAGATGGGGGTAAAGAGAGAAAGGAAGACAAAGAGGGGGGGTAGAGAGATAATAAGACAAAGAGGGGGTAGAGAGAGAGTGTGTTAGAGTGTGAGAGGTTGAGAGTGAAATGAATAGAGAGAGAGAGAGCATAGAATATCATAGGTCATGAATGAGATGGAGAGAGAGGGAGGGAGGGAGGGGTTACAGAGAGAAGGAGGTATATGTGAAATGGAAGACCAAGGCACATGCTAACAATGTCGTTAAAATGAAAAATACAGCTTAGTTTGTTGGCTCTCCCTCCCTCAACTCATTCTCTCCCTCTCCCCTAGATCCATGCATAAGAACCAACTACCTCCACTTCGTCCCTAGTAGACCCATCTAACCCTAGGCCCCCACAACCTATACCTAACCCAAATTAACCCCTCCCTCCCCACACCCAATCCTAACTAATCTCCTTATGGTCATACCTCTTCCTAGGATACCGACCACAACCCCTACACCTTCAACCTAATGTTCTAACCATTGTTGTATGCCTCAAAGAACTTTTAATTATAATCCCACAGATCCAAACTTTTCACCATGGCGCCTACACAATCGGAACTGGGACAAATCTTGACAGACCAACCATGGTTGCAACCTTGATCATGGTTGCATTTAGATGCATTAGAAGAATAAGACAAAGAAATCCCTATGAATCTTTCGTACCTAACTTATCCCCCCAAATTATGAGAAACTTCATGAATGGAATGAATCTCATATACAAATTTAAGGTAGCAAGGAAAATCAAGGCATGTCCTAACAATATCGTTAAAAATGAAATAAACAGCTCTTGTTGGCTCTATCCCTCCCTAAAGTTCTCTTCTTCTCACCCTCCATGCATAGGAACCTACCTCCACTTTGGCCCTATACCCTTATATATTTCTATAAAATACATATTAATTTCAAATATGAGTTTAAATTACATTACAAACAAATAAAAAATAATCAAAAGTTAAAACAAATAAAAAATATGCATTTCAAACATTAAAAACACTATGGCTCCAAACCCCGTGCTCTGGTTGATGACTGCATTTTTTAACCCCACCTACGAGTGAGGAGAGTGTGCAGAGGAGCAACCCACTACAATTTGCATTGGATCAACCCTAGCTTCTAGTACGGCTACGGAGAGGATAAACCCGCTAACATTTGCATTGGATCGACACCTGCCAGTAACAACAGTATGTAGAGGAGAAAACTAGGACAAGGAGAGATAAACCCCACCTGTGCATAAGAGGCATCGACCCGAGAATGTCATTTGTATGTAGCTTTGTTGTCGATATAGATAGAGAATGTATATCCTATAGCTATTTGTTCCATATTAAATGGTTCACAATGGTCATGTTTGATTTCCTTTCGCTTCAAGTATATTATTGAGCTGGAGAGGAATATTATTTCCCTAGGAGCAGATCCTAAAAATATGATTGTTGTAGGAGACCTAATAAAAGAGAATGATAATGAGATCAAGATCCTTAATAAAAATCTAAATTTCCCTGATGTACAACATGTTCACACCCCATAGTTGTAGGCTATTCATGAGGAAAAGGAGCAGCATTACCAACAATTATTAGAAAGTAGAAAGATCATAAAATGCCTACAAGTTGAAATTGAAACTTAGAAAGACCAACAAACTCAGTGATTGCAAGAAGACAAGTCAACGACAATGCAAAATTCCCCATTAGACCCAATAGAGGGCTTATTGATCCAGGTGGATGTTGGTGGACACCCACCTATTCCAAGTGGATCCTCATGTCCGTTTTTGTTCAACACGTCCTTTTGTACTGCTTTATAATTGTGAGTTCTACACTTTAGGGGTTTTCTGAAGCCCCACACATTCTCCAGGTGGATATGGGTGGCCTCTCGCTTAATCCAACTAGCTTATTTTGTATGTTTGCATGTCATCACATCTTGTTGTACTTCCAAGGATATTTTGGGGCCCTAAACGTTGTTTTTTTGGCTCACCATAGTCAAACTGTAGACAAAGTTAGATTCTGATGGAAAAATGTGTAGTTCTTTGAAAAAACTTTCCAACGAGCTATCACTCGCCTAAAATGGAGGTCGTATGCAAAATTTACGACCCTAGGAAGTTGAGGTACCAAATTACACCAACTTACCCATAGGGCCCACATGACTTTCGACGTTTCACCTTCTAGGTTTAGGTTTTTGGATGTATAGGGTTTTGGCATTCATGACTAATATGAAAAGGGCCTCTAGAGCCTCATTGTAATCCATTCTGCTCAGACGGATGCGCGTAGTAGCCACATCTCTTCTCAGAGATAACTACCACCCTTCGAGCAAGTTTCAGTTCTATAGTTTTACAGTTTCAGCCTATTTCATTATTTAATAGAAGATATTGTTCACTGGATATTTGTGTGATTCTTCCTATATATGTGTTTATTGTATTCAGTTTTTTAATCATTTCGTTCCGCTCCTAAATCTGGATCAGTGGTATCAAAGCGGTCTGCTCTTCATTTATTTTTCTTTGTGCATGTCCTCGACAACGTCTAGGTACAAGAAGTTGGGACTCGAACCAATCGAGCCATTACCAGATCAGTCGCGTTGAGCCTGACAACAACCCATGGGAGACAAAAAGAAAGATGATGGAGTAGGAGATCCTATTAAAATGTTGCTCGAGGAAGCCCTCGCATGACAAAGGAACGAAATGATGGACAACTTCGAGCAGATCCTTCAACAGTTGCCCATGGGAGAAGCATCTTCATCAAGCGGCCATGCAACCCCCTTCAAGGTATAGGTAAATTTTGATATTCCATTATTTGAAGGACTAATAGATGCAGATGTTGTAGATAAATGGTTGAATCTGCTTGAAGGATATTTTTTGGTCCACAATTTTTCCGATAGCGAAAATATCACTTTTGCACTCCTCAAGGTTGTTCCCCATGTTAAACACTAGTGGGATACTTACTCTAAGAAAAGGGTCGTGGAGGAATCTGCAATTTTTGTGGTGGCCCCTACAAGGGATTCCTTTCGGGATGGAATTAAAGAACAATACTACCCTGTTCGAATCTACGAGGACTAGTACACCAGATGGACCACCCTACATCAAGAAAGGGACCAGACAGTACCAGAATTCACCAATATTTTCCATACCCTATGCACCAAATTGGGTATCAAATATTCTGAGCATCATCTGGTTCTCAAATACCGTGAGTGTTTTCATAGATACATTCAAACAGAAATGGAGTTCCTGGACATCGCCTCTTTGGGCACGGCTTATAGATACGCTGTCAAGATCGAGCATAAATTTAAGCAGAAACGAGGAGAGTTTGGATCTGCAAACCCCTCACAGCCGAAGTAGGGTAAAGGAAACCCCAACCCACACAGCAAGGGACCAATTTGAGATGGTTTCCCTCAAGACAATCCGTCCAAGCCACAACACAAGAAGGGCAATGAGAAGATGAAGAAGGACACGGGAAAATGGTGTGAGTACCATAAAAGTCCTTGGCACAGCACCGACGAATGTCGCTCCAAGCAATCCCTTGTGGTTGAGCTGAAGGCTTCTGAGTCAGAGGTCGATTCTGATTCTGAGTCAAATCCTTAAGGAGGGAAGCATATTATCGATGTTGAACCCAATGCCATGGTCGCTACCACCAAAGTCCGGCCAAGTGAACAAAAAGAACTAGAGGAAGGGGAACGCCTCTTTCACTTGCAGATGTGGGTCAAGGGGGCTCTGATTCATTTCATTGTCGACAACAGTAGTCAAAAGAACCTAATTTCAATAGAGGTCGTCAAGAAGCTAGACCTTCCAATGACACCACACTCGCATCCCTACACCATCAGCTAGCTTCATCAAGGAAGAGATCTCCGTGTCAGCCAACAATGTCATCTGCCCTACGACATCAAGTCTTTCAAAGATGAGGTACTGTGTGATATTTCTCCCCTTGAAGTTTGTGATGTTATTTTAGGACAACCATATTTGTGGAAGCATCATGATGTGTATGAGCCTAGACCCCATAGTGTTATTATTAATTTGGGTAGACAATTGTACATGATCCTAGAGGTGGCACCACCTACTACTATTTCTTTAATCTCTCCTAAGCAATGCAGTAAGGTGATTTCACAGACTAGGAAGTTCGTCTTCTTTGTGATCCATGCTCACATTAAGCAGAAGTTTGTTTCCACATTCATGGCCTCTACACAACGCCTCTCTTTTTAGAAGAAGCAAGTGGATGAGATCGTGGAAGAATATAGAGACATCTTCACCTCACCTACAGGGGTACCAACACATTGCCAAGTCAATCATCCAATTGATCTAACCCTCGGCACACCTCTACCTAATGGACCAGTCTATTGACGTTCGCTGATGGAGAATGATGAAATCAGGCGTCATATCCAAGAGCTTCTTCAAAAGGGGCACATCAGGCCCAACTCCTCCGTTTGCGGAAGCCCAATTGTACTGGTGCAGAAGAAGGATGAGACTTGGCGACTCTGCATTGATTACAGAGACTTAAACAAAATCACATTCATGAACCACTACCATATTCCCAGGATTGATGACCTTCTTGACCAACTCAAGGGGGCGAATTTCTTCAACAATATTGACTTGAAGTCTGGCTACCACCAGGTTCCCATCGAACCAACTGATGTCTGGAATACAACCTTTAAGTTTAAAGAAGGTCTCTACGAATGGATAGCCATGCCCTTTGGCTTAACAAATGCACCAACCAATTTCATGAGGTTGATGGATGATGTATTGAGACCCTTCACCAACTTCTTTGTGGTAGCATATTTCGATTTCATCCTCATCTTCAGTAGAACGTGGGAGGAGCACATGCGGCATATTCAACAGGTTTTGAGCACTTTGCAACAGTACAAGATTTATGCCAACTTGGAAAAATGCTCTTTTGGCATGAGAAGGGTCCAATAACTAGGCTACATTGTTGATGAGCATGGGGTACATGTTTATCCAGCTAAGATCCAAGTCATTCGTGACTGACTAGCCCCGACCACACTGACCGAGCTTCAGAGCTTCTTGGTACTAACCAATTTCTACCAACGGTTCATGTTGCGATTCTCCCATATTGCATGGGACCTCATCTAGGTGACCAAGGGTGGTGGTAGGGACAAGTTAATGTGGGGGAAGGAGCATCCATGATAATTCGATGATCTGAAACATTTCTTGTGCTCAGCTCTAGTACTCTCCTTACCCGATCTGCAACAACCATTCGATATTGAGACTAATGCATCTGACTATGTTGTGGGTGCAGTTCTCTCTCAACATGGAAATCATGTGGCATACCATAGTGAGACACTCTCCGATACTATCCGGAAATACCCCACCTATGAAAAGGAAATGTATTCCATTGTACAAGCCTGTCATCAATGGAAACATTACATTCTAGGGAAAGAGATGATCATACACACTGATCAAAAGCCTCTGCAGCTCATACAAACATAGGGGAAATTGTAGAACGGCTACCATCAGAAGTGGTCCACCTACCTGCAACAGTCCCATATCAATATCAAGTATAATATAGGTGTCTCCAATCGTGTCATTGACTGCTTCAGTCGGCCTCATGTGGTTGCACTCACCACTGTGCTCCATTCTGGTGGACATGAAGCATTGAAGTGGCCCCAACTTTACAAGATCCAAACTTCACCACCACATATCAGATCTTGGGTACATGCGCCACTATCACTAATTTTCACATTCAGGATAGACTCTTATGCCACCTAGGCCATCTCTGTGTTTCTACAAGAGAGCGTGCAAAGCTGATTTGGGAAGCCCACTACAGTCAGGTGGCATGACATTTTGGCGTAGAGAAAATTGTGGCCGTTCTTCAGAAACATTTTTATTGGACAAAAATTCAACATGATGTCCACAAGTATATCAGATCTTGCACTGTCTGCGCCATTTTCAAGCCAGTCATCAAGAAGCAAGGCTTATACACCCCTCTTCCTATTCCCGAGAAGCCGTGGGAATCCATCTCAATGGATTGCATGTCTGTTTTGTCGTCCACCAAGAAAAAAAATGAATGCGTGTTTGTGGTCATTGATCGGTTTTTTAATATGGTCATCCTCATAGCCTGTAAGAAGAATGTCACAGTGGAAGATACTGCCAATATCTTCTTCGAACAAGTATGGGTCCACTTTGGGATACCACATACCATCATCTTTGATTGAGACAGCAGGTTCCTCAGCACCTTTTGGTCAAGTCTCTGGTCTCTGTTGGACACCAAGCTCACAAAATCCACAACTTTCCACCCCCAAACCGATGGCCAAACCGAGGTCGTCAATCAGATGATTGTGCACATCCTAGGCATGTACAATTCTAAGCATCCATGTACGTGGGATGAGAGTCTCCCATATGTCCAACACAATTACAACATGGCTCTCCATAGTTCCACCGGCCATAGCCCATTTCAGGTGGGTCTGGGATTCCAACCCTTGGGACCCATTGATGTTGCACTTCCTCTTGTTATCGCACAGATAGATTCTTCCACTGATCAGTCTATGATTGATAAGGCCACCAGATTCATTGAGCAGATTCAACACATCCGCCAACAGGTCCAAGAGATTTTGTAGAAATCCAATTCTAAGTACAACAAACGCCATGATCAACATAGGGTACCACACCAATTTCAGGTTAGCGACAAAGTCTGGTTCCATTTGCAGAAGGAGCATCTCACTGGGCCCCATCGAAAGCTTCGCCCACTTCGTTATGGGCCTTACACTATCACGAAGGCTGTGGGTAGCAACGCTTTTGAGCTCAACACTCCACCCTTCCTTGGTTTTCATCCAGTGTTCAATGTGGGCCTCCTTCGACCATATTTTCCACCATTATTGGACCTCTGAGATCATCGAACAACTAACACAAACATATCTCAACCCTGACTTCATGGAACAAGCATCCACTGATTAGATAATGGACACACAAGTCAAGGGCACTCGCCAGTAGCGGATCCATCTTTATCGGGTTATCAAGGCAGAGCAGCTCCTACACCAAGGCAAGTGGCTCACGTGGGGCCAAATCCAAAAGACGTTTCCTCACCTGATGGGGGAAATCAACGCAATGGAGACCATTGCTTCTTAAGGGGGGAGGATTGATCCAGGTGGATGTTGGTGGCCACCCACTTATTCCAACTATCTCCTCGTGTCCGTTTTTATTCAGCACATCCTTCTATACTTCTTTATAATTGTGAGTTCTACACTTCATGGACTGTCTGAAGCCCCACACATTCTCCAAGTGGATATGGGTGGCCTCTCGCCTAATCCAACTGGTTTATTTTGTATGTTTTCATGTCAGCACATCTTGTTGTACTTCCAGGTTGTTTTGGGGCCCTAAACATTGTTTTTTTGTCTTTCCATAGTTAGAATATAGACTAAGTCAGAGTATGATAGTGGAATGTGTATATCTATGAAATACCTTTCCAACGGGCTATCATGCACCTAAAACGGAGGTCGTATGCAAAAGTTACAACCATAGGAAGTTGAGGTACCAAATTACACCAACTTACCCATAGGGCCCACATGACTTTTGGTGTTTCACCTTCTAGGGTTAGGTTTTTGAATGTCTAGGTTTTTGGCATTCATGAGTAATATGAAAATGGATTTTGGAGCCTCACTATAATCCATTCTTCTCAGACGGGTGCGCATAGAAGCCACATCTCTTCTAAGAGATAACTACCACCATTCAAGCAAGTTTCAGTTCTGTAGTTTTACAGTTTCTGCCTATTTCATTATTTAATAGAAGATATTGTTCACTGGATATTTGTGTGATTCTTCCTATCACTTCGTTTATTGTATTCAGTCTATTAATCAGTTCATTCCGCTCCTAAATGACAAGGTAGCAGAACTAGAAGATCAAGTGAAGAGTAGATAATTATGTTTGGCACAAATCAATGATTCTAAAGAGGAAGCTCAGAAGGAAGCAAATAAAATGAAGGCAAGGATGAAAGAGTGCTTAGAGAGGATTATATTGATAAAAGTGGTTTGTGGGCCTTATTTGATGGATCAAGCCAAGGGGACCTTCCTATTAGTGGTGCAAGAGGTGTTTTATATTTATCTAATGATCATATTTTAAAGTTCAAGTATGGATTGGGAAGAGGCACTAATAATTTAGTTGAACCTATGGCCTTAAAGTTGTGGATAATGTGAACAGTTGAAAAGGGTGCCCCAAAAATTCAATATTTTGGAGATGATCTTATAGTTGTTAAAATGATGAATGCGATTTAAAATCTAGAAGATTTCACTTTGAGGCCAATAATCGAGGAAGTTCAATTGGCTTGTTTAGTTTTTAATAATATTTATTTTCTTCATGTTTACAGAGAAAAAAAATGGATGTTGATGGTCTCTCAAAGGTTGGATCGCATTTTGATGCAAGGGTTTGGCACATTCAAGAGTTTGTGGTTGACCACACTTCTAAATTATTTCACCCCACTTTTTATTAGTTCATATGTTGGGTAATCAACCATTTTTCTTTGAGGTTCTAGGGGATGTTACGAGGGTTTCATATTTTTTTATTGCGATCTTTGAGGATGCATTGGATATTGTGATTTATGTTTTGGAGATCTAGTTTTGGTGGACTTGAAAGATAAAACTACATTTTTAACAAATGATATGATCTTCCAACTGAGAAACATTTTAAAATGTGAATATACATCAACATAATGTAGTTTTGTAATATATAATAAAATCACAATTTTTTTCCAAGGAAAAACAAAGTTTTTTTTTGGTAATCCAGAAGCTTTTTTACTGGCAAGGGACTGCCTTGGCTAAGATGCCACGACCCAGGGGCATATAAGCCATCAAATTCACTCGGGGATCACACCTGGCCTGGACCACACCAACCCTTAACATGGATGGATTTGAGGTGTCCCCAGGGGTTTCGAACTGGTGACTTTCACTTACAGAGTGCCCTAACAACGCACTCCCTCACCAACTGCTCTAGACCTCGAGGACAAGGAAAAACAAAGTTATAAAGTTAGGGTTGTCATGATTATTTGTATTATGTGAGTAAATTATTGAGTTGTCAATTATGCATTGTGTCATGATACTCTCTTGGGTCATTTGTGATGAAGTTGGTGCACAATAACTTTTAGCATGGCCAAGTCATGACAACACACTGCAAAGATTTTAGTGTGTTTGTGGCACAACATTGTTGGCCATCTTTATCCACAATAAGGGTTGGTCATTGTAATGTGTGTCATGTGTTGATTCTACTACATTATTTCCATTTCCATGATGCCTTTTTAAAATGTACTCATTGGTAAGGGTTAATTCTAAACATTTGACTTTTTGGACTTTTTGGGAAATTATCATTGGAATATCGCAATGCAATTGTTGGTGAAATTACAATTTTCCAATGTTCAAATTGTAGTTTTGAATGCATAGATGGATCCAACTCCCTGAGAAAACCCCTAACCCTCTGAATTGTGCAATCTTAACAACTGATATCTGCAATTCCAACAATTCTTCTAAATTTATGACTGATTTTGGGAAAAATTGATTGAAAAACATATCCCAAAAAGGTTCAAAAAGTCGAATGTTTAGACTACTTGTTGGGTAAGTAAACAATCACTCTTTCCAATTAGAATATGGCAATAAAACTAATTTCTTTCTCCTCCTTCATAAAGGTTGGCCGCAATTATTTCTCTGGATTATGGTCTAATTTGAATAGATGAGTTGATTTTGTCATATTTGTCGTGTTGACCGAGTGGTGAAGGCGTGTGCTTGCTAACCATATGAGGTTTCCATGTGAGAGTTAAAGTATCTCAAGCAACATGTTTCTTTATTGAGTGTGTTTTAATGCAGTCATTGTCAATTTGAATTTTTTATGTTGCATGTGTTTTAATGTAGTGATTGTTAATTTCAATTTTACAGGAAACTAAATGAACCAGAATTATAAATCTGTTAAGAAATAGAAATCCTACAAGGCCTCTCTCGTTCCTTTGAGAGATCTGCACCCAAATCCAATTCAATTATTATTTTCAATAAAGATCATTTAAACTAGAAAAATAAAGCATCATGACCAAGAACGTAGTAACATTAGCTTGGGGAGATTAGGACTTCAAGGATCCAAAGAATTAGAAAAGGAGAAGAGGAACTAGGAAGGGATTGATCCAGATTATTTTCAGCACGAAATGAGAGAGAAGATATAATAAATAAATGTACAGAGAAATATCATATATCCAATAATATAACAGATATATATCATAGATATAACCATAAACATAGAGATACAGTAACACACAATTTCTATTAATGAGCGAAATGTACAAAACTGTAGAAATACATAGTGAAAGACTCACTAGAATGGTGGCAACTTATCTCTGAGAAGAGATGTGACGACTACACTCATTCACAGAAATATAATTGTTACAATGAGGCTCCAAAGGCCTTTTTAACATAAATAAAATCCAAAACACTAACCCCGGAAGATGAAAATCCAACAGGTTTGTAGACCCCGTTTTGGGTAGTTTTGTGTATCAACTTCCCGGGGGCATAACTTTGGCATACAATCTTCGTTTGGGGCACACAATATTTTTTTGAAAAAGGTATCGACAAGGAGCTTCATTTTGGGGGTTCTTTCATGCTTTTAGCAATTCTTAAAATGCCCGATTGTGAAAAAAATGTCATTTAGGCCCTCAAAATGGCCTCAGAAGTTTAGGACCCAAAAAACCGCTAAAAATAGTAAATTGCCAAAAAATTGTTTTGACCCAGGTGGAATAGGTGGGTCGCCACCGATATCCACCTAGATCAGGGATTAATAGAGGAATAAATGACATGGAAGAATGTACGTTGCTATAGGCCTTTGCCCCAAGGGTGAAATAAAATTAAGGTAAGTAATTAAGCTCATTTCTTAGAATGTAGGGGTTTAGGAAGTTTTGATGAAAAACAAATTTCTTTAGTCAACAAAGGGGAGAATTTCCCGATGACGAATCCCAATTAAACTCGCTCATGTACCTTAAACATGTGCCATAACCTCATCAAGAAGTGCCTCAAACATGCATCAATATCACCAAGAAACATACCTCATACATGTACCCAAAATATGCATCATACCATGCACATAAGATGTGCCTCAAGCATGTGCCAACGTCTCAACAAGATACCAAATAATTTTTTATTTTTATTTTTTTACTTTGGAATAGAGCCTGGGGAAACCCACTCGGTACTTCCCCTCATTTCGAGGATGGTACCCGAGGTAAACCATATTTTGTAGAAATTCAAGGATTTTTCAATAGCTTTCTCATTTAAGAGCTCAACATGTCGCTTGCAGGAATTGAACCTAGGTGGGGGGAAACACCCCTTAACACAAACCACTCGGGCTAAACCCAGGTGAAAACAAGATACCAAATACATGCCTCAAGCATGCACAATAACATCACCAACAAGTAACCAAGATGTGCCTCAAACCATGTGCCTCAAGCATGTGCCAACATTCATAAACCATGTACCAAGAGATACCATCAAACATGTGCCATATCACTCATGATATTCTTCAATCATATACCATACAACAAACCGTATGCCAAGTATCCAAGATGTGCCTCAAGGCATATACCAAAACTCACAAGGACGTGCCTCAAGCATGTGCCAAACCTTCCAAGATGCAAGCTTCAAGACACATAGAATAACATACCTTTACATTCTATAGCTGACCCGATACATAATATTTCATACATGTAGCTCTTCCTCAACTTCAACAACCTAGTCCTAACATCTCTTTACAG
>SNQJ01S0242215.1:0-11905 GCA_010110895.2 Picea sitchensis
TAGGAGGTATAATTACAACTAATGGCCTAAAGCCGACATAAATAAAATAACATTACTAATATAATATGCCCCAATTAAGGGGTAATGATCCAATATTAGGGCTTAACAAGTACAAGCCGAAATGATGACTGGGCAAGCAACACCCTAGTTCAACCAAGCCCCAGCCCCATACAACACTGCACAACAGCAGTATAATACTGCACCAAAACCCTACAATAACGTGCAGCTGCAATACACCCTGGCACAGCCCCAGTACAATACCGCGCAGTATAATCAGGCACCACAGTATAACGCGTCGATATATTATCGCGCAGGCTACCGAGGAGGAGGTCAAGCCAGAGGAGTTTTCGGACATGGTAGAGGACCAATCACATGTCATAATTGTCAGCAACCATGACATTACGCACATGAATGTTCGCTGCCGCCAATGACTTGTATCTATTGTCGTGCATCAGATCACAAGACAGAGGAATGTTTGACACTATTAGTAAATATCCAGGAAAAGAGGAACCAAAAGAATCAAAATGTTCAATGGATTTCAGCCGAAGAAAGAGATGACGGATGGAACATCAATATAGTCACTCGTGGAGGAACAAAAAAAGGAAACAATGTAGTCCGATAGGAACCAACACAAAACCAATGGGTAAAGAAGAGCACTGGCCCCAAGAAGTAGTTCGACGTGCTTAAATAAAAGGATACTTTTAAGGAAGCCAGACAATAATTTATGAAGGTGGACACAGTGTCGACTTCAACTTTACAACCAGTTAAGGAAGCCCCAGAATACGAAATGCCACCATCGTTGAATCATACCCATGGAATGAAACCCAAGGGATAAGTAAGTACTATCAAAGACATTTTGCAATCATGCACAAAAGTGTTAAGTGATCCTTCATCTATGAAAATATTGCAAAACATAATAGAGAAATGTAGCAATGAGAGGGAAGAAAATATAGAACCAAAATCCGTCAATCCCCTACACACTCGAAGAATAACAAGTAGGGAATTTAGACTAAATGCTAACATTGGGGATTTCAATGTGGAAGACATTATACTAGACCTAGGATCCGAAGTGAATGTACTACTAAAGAAGACTTGGAAATGCATTGGAGAGCCAACATTGGGATACTCAAATGTCTAATTAAAACTAGCAAACCAGCATAGAGTCCTACCAATAGGTAGACTGAAAGGAGTAAGAGTAGATCTTGATGGGGTGCACACTATAGCATACTTTCATGTCATCGAAATAGTATATGGCACAACATCGTACCCAACACTACTCGGTCTAGATTGGGCATTTGACAACCAGGCCATAATTAACTTGAAAACAAGGAAAATGACATTTGAATCTGGAGATTACAGTGTCATGGCACCACTAGATCCATCAAAAGGGGAGAGGTTTGTAAAACCCACTTGCCTAGACTTAGAGGAGATCGGCCAGTTGTACAGAACAACTGTGCGCGATGAGGATTACGTAAACCCAACTGTAGAAAGGGTATTTAGTCAGCGGAGCATTACTTCCTACGCAACAGACTCAGACACCGGGTTAGAAAATTGGTAGCAGAGACTACATGAAGTATCCAAAAGAATATGTGCAATAATAGACCGTGCAGTACAGTGGATAGGGATAGAAATCAGAGAACCACCCACTTTCCATGGACTAAATGATTTGGAAACATTCTTGACACAGTATGAAAAAACAATGTTAGAGAACCAGAGGCTATGAGCACTAGATTTAGCACTCAAATCCACACACGCAAGATGGTGGGGCTCACACAAGGAGACTATCACAGACTGGTATCAATGTAAGTGATTACTACGCATAAGGTTCGACACAGAACATAAAAAAAAGAAAACAATAGAAGTACGATGGACACGGAGCACATGTAGGCATGTAGAATGCTGTGGAAAATGACACCACCTGAGGAATGGCCTCATCACTTCATACATACTTTAGAGGGCATACCAGTGAACTGGTACACAGACCAGGAATTGTGCAAAGGAACTACAACATGGGGAATATTGCAGTAGAAATTTGCAGTCACTTTCTCATTCGAGTATGAGAACCCCAACATAGATGCATCCCTTAAATGAATAAGAGTAATATTCATCAAAGAACTAGAAAAAGAAACTATCATAGAAGAAAAACAACGGAATAAGAATATAGTCAAGGAACTATTGTCATGTTACCATGTATAGGAGGAAGCACCAGATGAAGATGACCTGCATGATATTCATATTGAAGAAGTAGAAGGTGAAAGATATGTGGAGGGACCACCCATAGAATCCGAAGTGATTTATGTGCCAATCAAGGTAAAGAAAGTTAACATCAAAACAGTTGAACATCCCAAAATGGCTAGCATTGGAGACTACTGGGATGAGCCAATAGCAGAAAGCATCACAAAGTTGTTGCAAAAATATAGCGACTTGTTTCCTACAACATTTACGGAGATGAAGGGTATAGCAGGAGAACTGGGAGAGATGAAGATACCACTCATACCTGAAGCAAGACCGATTAGACAGTGACCATATAGACTAAACCCCATATATAAATAGAAAGTTAAAGAGGAGATCGACCAGATGCGCGAAGCCGGCATAATCAAACCAGTCAAGGAATCAGAATGGATAATCCCGATAGTAGTACAAGACAAGAAACAAGGAAGAGGGATTAGGATATGTGTCGACTTGAGGAAGTTGAATGATGCATGCCTACACAACCCATTCCCTACACCATTTATGGATGAAGTATTAGAGAATGTGGGGGGACACAAAGCTTACTCATCCACTGATGGATTCTCAGGCTACCATCATATTAAGATAGCACAGGAGGATAGACACAAGACCACGTTCGCAATGGAATGGGGATTTTATCAGTACACAGACATGTTGTTTGGACTAAAGAATGCACCCGCCATATTCTCCAGAGTGGTAATTGCAACATTTAAGGAATTCATCCATTAGTTTCTCGAAGTATACCTGGATGATTGGACAATTTACAGTCTGTTGAAACACCATATGGAAGTGTTACGACTAATGTTGGGACAACACAGACAGTGCCATATATCATTGAATATCAAGAAATGCATATTTGGAACACCGTTTGGGATACTATTGGGCCACATATTATGAAAACAAGGCTTACTAGTGGATCTGGCAAAGATCATAGTCATTGTGAATTTACCATCACCAAAAATAGTCCATCATCTACGAGCGACGTTAAGACACACAGGATACTACAAGAAATTCATCAAAGGTTATGCCTAGATCACAGCACCAATGGAAAAGATGCTAAGGAAAGATACAAAGTACCAATGGAATGATGTGTGTCAACATGGTCTGGACACTTTGAAGGAAAATATGGTTATTGCACCAATATTAGTATTTCTAAACTGGGAAAAGACATTCTATATGCATGTAGATGCATCGGCGATAGCACTTGGAGCTATCTTAGCATAACCAGGAGCAGGAGACTTGGATCACCCGATAGTGTTCACAAGCAGAAAACTATCAGACTCATAATAGAATTATAACACGATGGAAAGAGAAGGCCTAGCTATGGCTTACGCACTACAGAAGTTCAGACATTACCTATTGGGAAAACATTTTAATATGTTTACAGATCACTCAGCCCTGAAATGCCTAGTCAACAAGCCAGTGTTGGGGAGGAGAATATGTCAATGGTTATTTTTATTTCAAGAATTTGACTTCAAAGTAATAGTCAAACTAGGAAAACTGAATGCAAGACCTGACCACCTATCATGGGTCACAAATGGAGAAGAACCCATGAACTTAGAAGACAACTTTCCAGATGCACAGTTATTCTCAGTACAGATTGTTGATGACTACTTCGTAGATATCATCTTGTACTTGAGCACAGGTACCACGCCGCAAGAATATACCATCGCACATAAGAAGAACCTGGTAGTCCACTCAGTCGACTATCAACTAATCACAGGACATCTATACAAGATGGGCACAGATAGCATCTTGTGAAGGTACATATTAGAGCATGAATGCCAATAATTTTAGCAAAATCCCATGAGGGAATGGTAGGAGGGAATTATGCAGAAAAAGCTACCGCACAGAAGGTACTTTGGGCAGGATTATGGTGGCCAACAATCCACAGAGACTTGAAAGAGTATTGTCAAAGATGCAATGTCTTCCAAAGGGTAGGAAAACATAATATAAGGGACAAGATGTCATTATGACCGCAAGTGGCATTACAGGCATTTGATAAATGGGAAATAGACTTTGTGGGACCAATTAATCCACCAGCCAAAAGAACAGGGGCAAGATGCATCATCACCACAACGAAATACCTAACAAGATGGGCAGAAGTCTCATCGGTAAAAGATTGTAGCACAGAGACAGCTACACACTTCTTATTTGAACAAGTAATTACTAGGTTTGGGTGCCCAAAATTTTTGATGAGCGACCACGGCACGCACTTCATAAATAGCACCATCCGTGCAATGCTCGAAGAGTTTGAATTTCACCACCATAAAATCACACCATATCATCCACAGGTGAATGGCACAGTAGAAGCCTTTAACAAAATTCTAGAGAATGCACTGGCAAAGATCTGTAATGTCAACAGAGACGACTGGGACCTCAAAGTACTAGTAGTATTATGGGCGTATAGGATGACATGCAAAAAGTTGATAGGGAACACACCATTCAAACTAGTCTATGGCCAAGAAGCAATAGTGTCATTAGAATTTTTAGTACCCAACTTACGCGTAGCATCTATCACACAAATGACTGAATGAGGTGTAGTACAGGAAAGACTGAATCATCTATTGTCAATGGAGGAAGAACGAATCCTAGCAGGATTCCATCAACAAGTGTAGAAAGCCAGAGACAAAGCTTGGCACGATCAACACATCAAGAAGAAGACGTTCAAGGAAGGAGATCTAGTATTGCTCTATGATAGCAAATCGTTTCAGCACCCAAGAAAGCTAAGAATGATATGGTTAGGACCATACAAGGTAAAATCTATAACAGACAAAGGAGTTGTGCAGTTAAGAGATTTAGCAGGCGCAGACCTTAGAGGAATTATCAATGGGAGTTGGCTGAAGCTATACAAGGATAGTCGACCACCCATCGCACAGTAAAAAAAAAAAATCAAAAATCAAAAATCAAAACAAAGAACAAAAAGAGGAAACAAAACTAAAAATCCCGAAGTATGCCAAAGATAGAAAATTCGCATAACATTTGAAACAAAAGTTCATCAAAGGCAAGGACAATGGTTACATACCAAAGCAAAACAAGCGGGAAACTGAAATTCGACAAAAGTAGGATGACAGGACAACACTAAGCGAAATTAAGGCACAACAAGGACTGATGGACATCACATTAAACACGCCAACTGGAAATGGAAAAGTAAGTGTACACTGTAATGGCAAGTACGAAACATCCTTAGATGCATTAAACCCACAGTTATGGTGCATTAATCGCATCATGGAGGAAGCATCCTTGACAAGCTTCATGAAAAGCCCAAACAACACATGAGCATGGAAGCAACTAGTCTATTCGCGAAAGGAGAACAAAGAGAGAGCCACAACAGCCAGAACGAACAGAGCGAGACCATAGAGCTCACCAAAGTCATCCAAACTCAGCAAATGTTCGACAGTCACGACTATGGAACCACCGAAGCCAGCAGAACCAGGCCAGACAACCAAACTGACCAAGGTTCAAGCTAGGTCATGGGGACCGCTGGAAGAAAATGAGCAGCAACAGTCAGAGATCATTGATATCGATGAGATACCATCCCCAGAGATGATATCGGTGAAATCTACATCGATACTAGAAGAGATTCAGCAGCCAAAAGCAGAGGCCATGAAAGAGGATATGCCATCAGTGGTGCAGGAGCTTTAGAATGAGGAAGTGGAAACCCAACATGAAGTGCAACTAGAAAGCACTGAAGCAGCCGTGGAAGTTAATGGAATGTCATAGAATCTGGGAGAATTAGTGCAACCAGATGATTCACAGATACCTAGCCTAGGTCAACCAACAGAGGAGACCACTGGAACTACCTTGACTTGGCCAGAGTGGCTTACAGGGGAGCAACCGACAGTTGCAGGAACTTCGAACCAACCACCACAGTAGGAAGACAAAGTTCAGATACTGAGCTCACCTCACAAGAAACTGGCAGCTGAAATTGTGCTACCATGCATACCATATGGAGTATAGGTAGACCATTAGATATTGGGTCACATCGGGAAGCTCAAGTATTTCGAACATGACGTATCAAATGAAACCAAGTACCTGGAACTTGCATCGAGGTTTTTTATGCAGAAGATAGTGGTAAACCAACTTGGAGAAATGATCAGTCAGCCACATCAGTGGGCAGTTGGACTGGACAAAACATGTATTTTAGGTTTGCTCAAACTTCCACATTTTGGCAGAGGCTAGTACGCGATAGCATGCGTCAAGCAACTGCTAGAAGTCACACATGGAGGGGATATATGGTTGGACAAACCCGTCTCCATAATTGTTGGTCTTATCGCGCAGATAACAGGACTACTCAATCGAGGCATGGATCCCACGTTGACTCTCGCTGATAAATCCAAGGAGAAAGCATTAGCAGAGGAAACGAAGAAGAAATATGGTACCGCCAGGGAAAGAAGAGGCATTATAATCAAATGGATCAACAATGCAGTGACACGATTGGGCGCAAAGATCTTAGCCTGTAAATTGTTAAGAAAATTCTGCAAAGACGAAGTACCAACAGGATTCATCGCAGTTGCAGCTCTGTGCGTAGAAGGCACCTCCGTGAGTTGGGTGCCTTATCTATTAAACTTATTCCAAAAGTACTGCAAGGATGCACAGGACCTTGGTATAGAATTCCATTACTCATGGTTGCTCACCCTCATAGCCTTCATGGGATGGCAAGAACCAGAGTACGTAATTTTTTGTACTAGACCGCAGCCAGTGGGAGAGAGATATCTATTACTTAAATTCGAGCCACAGGCCGAGCATAAGAGGGAGAATGAAATTGTATTTGAAGCATACCTATGGGACATATAGGAAGCTATCAGTTGATCATGGAGAATAACACTAGAAGTTGTCGCGTGATATGGGGACATCGCTAACTTCTAGGCTACACGTCAAGCCATGTGGATACAACCAAGGCAAGATCCAAATAAATAGTGGCTACAGATGCGCTACTATGTCACAGAGGGTGACATCGACATGGTCATCAGCGAATGGCCTGATGAATGGAGAATCCCATCCATTCCCTAGGAAGTACCAGAAAGAACAAAAGAAGGAGAGGCAGCGTAGGTGGAAACACAGCCTCTGCAAATCCCAGTGCCCAAGAAACCAAGGTTGGGCCAAAATAAGCTGACTTAGGTAAATGAAGGTCCAAAGAATATAGGAACCCAGAAGGGGCAAAAAGCGACCAACGGAAAACCAAAAAAATCTAAGGGAGCACAGGAGACTGCCCCAAATCCCATCACACAGAAACCAGGGGGAACTAAGAGACCGGTTGTACAGGCAGCAGGTGCACACAAGAAATTGAAGGTGCAACAAGCATCACCGAAATATACAATCATGGAAGACGATGGAGAAATGATCGCTAGAATGGTCCAGGTCTGTCTAGTAGAAGACTTCGATCACGCAGCACATCATAGGGATAAACTGCAAAAAGAGCTGGCAGAAATGGGACAGCTCCTCAGGACACTTAGGGCGGCCCAAAGAGAAAGTAGCAGCAAATTCATAGAGTCGTTGACAACACATACCAACGAAAGAGTGGAGGGAGAAGAACGAGACCAAGTCCTTCCAATGTCACACGCACATGCAACGGTCTACATTAAACCTAGCATGCTACGAATGGACAAAATCGTGGGACAGACACCACTGAAGGATTTGGACCACATCCAATTGGTATTGACGCGGATGCCATCAAGGGAACTATACAAATTGCAAGAAACAAATAAGCGAGAAGCACTGGAAAAAGATTGTGAGTAGGCCAAATATGAAACTCAGGAGGAGAAAGAATGCAGGAATGAACTGGAATGAAGAGTGGGAGAAATTTTTGGGAAACTTCCAAGCACTGTGCAAGGAAACGAACTCCCATCCATAGAAAAGATCAACTAGATTGCGTAGGAAATTGATCGATATCAGAAGGAGATCGAGAGTCTTCGAGAACATATCACACAAACAACTCCACCAGCAGTAAAGGAGCAAAGGAATTACGAAGCAATGACGCAACTGCAGGAGATATAGCAGCAAATTATCACAGCAACGAAATTTTTTGATAAAGCAGCACAACTTTGGACAAGTTTGGAGGAGGATATGCAGGTCCAACGCTGGGACAAGGAAGAGGAGAGGATCAATGCAGTGATACAAGAACTCAAATAGTTTAAGAAGACCATATCAATCCCAGAACGATTCAAAGGGATGGAAGAGTTGAAGAAGCTACAGGAAGAACTTATCACTGCGCAAACGTAGAAACAAGAGCATCGGGCTCAAATAGAACCATTGCAGGAATGGGTAGCAAAAGTACTCGAATAGGAAGAAGGAGCTAGAACACATATAACACAGACACAGGCAGAGTGTGCAGGATTACTGAGCGACGAAGTGGCAATTCAGGTCATGGATACCATTAAGGAGAAGACCGCACATGCACTGATAAAAGCACCAGAGCTGAAGGAAAAGTTCCAGATGATCACTGAGGAGATCGAAGCAGCTCAGAAAGATTAGGTGACTCGGGACGAGTCACATGTCAGTGTTGGGGGCCTGTTGGCACCAAGTCGAAGTGGAAATAAGGATGATCGTGGGAAATAAAGCATGTAGAAATGGAAGTAACAGCTGGAGAAAGAACAACATGTGCGCATGCAAGAAAGCATGCACAAGGAAAGAGACAGCTGGAGGAAGAACAACATGTGTGCATGGTATGAAAACCTAACGTCTGTAGGGTTAGGGTTTTTGTAATTCTTTGTAAAATGGCTAAAGAGCCCGAAATTTATAAATATAGATACGTAGGTATCAGGTAGAGGTTCGACTATTTTGTAATGAAATTTTGTGCATTAGATTGAGGTGTTAGTATTGTTATCCAATCTTTTACTGTAGTTATGCATGATCGGATGTGTTATGCAATACTGATATGTACCATTTGTGTAAGTTGTTGAGTTAGAACAAAGGAGAGAAGGTATATCTAATGATTAGTTCGCAGGTTGTAGAGCCTGGTGCGGTCTAGTTCGCCTCATCTAGATCTTACCCATAAGAGGGGAATTGTAAGCACACGGAGCCGAAAATACAAAACTGCCATAATAAAAGAGCCAAGAGCCAAATATTTGTGGACATAGCCCAGAACGGGGTGAACCACGATAATAATTGTGTAATGTGATGAATGTATGCATCTCTTTACTTTCTTTCAGCAGGTTATTGTTATTCTTAATAAATGAGTTAATATATTGTTATGGAACACAAATATGTTGCTTGGGAAGTAAACTTTGTAATGGTAATGTGTACCCATGAGGAATAGGTAGATTACCCTCATAGTTGGTAGTGCATGGCTCTGGTTGATAAACCCCTATCCCATACTCAATCCTAAGCTGTAAGCACTTGAGTCTTACAGCCACCCATTTAAAGCTATCTCGAGTGAGACTACGCAGTGCATTCCATGTACTGTGTTTCCTTCTAGTTTACCCTCGGTCGATAGTTTTAGAGGCTTTGTTGGAAACATGAATGACATGAACCCTCGGTCAATAACTCAGATGGATAGGTTGAGAATATGGACAGTTCGAGAATATGTTGATCTATTGGGATACATGGATGATACATATTTGAGCTCCATTGATATATCTTGTGATGTATTGTGAGATGCATATTTGTTGGATATCTTGGTGCATGCATTTGGCATGAGGATGGGCTACATAGTGGGACATGTAGTTGATGAGTTTATGAGGTGGTAATATTGTACATCGTTAATGAGTCATAGCTTGATCTATAGTTGATGCATGATTGGTACACTTTTGGTACATGGTTAGAGGCACCTACTAGTAGTATCATTGGCACATGTTGTATGGTGGATATGGCATACATGCATGAGGACACATCTTAATTGTAGTTCATCTTGTTGTGGTATTGGTGCATGTTTTATGCACTTGCTTGTTACAAGTGGTGATACATGTTTGGTGCACTTATTGATGTATGGATGATATAGTTAAAACACTTCATTGATTAAGATACATGATTGTGCCACTTGGTTCTTGGTAGAGGCATATCATGAATGATATGATACTTGTTTGAGACACATGGTTGGCATGTTGGTAGAGGCATATGGTTGATGCACTCCACTAATGATATATTATGGCATATGATATGGTATTGATGTACATGGTTGATGTACATGGGTATTGTTCATGGTTGGCACAGGATGTACTTGGTTAATGTTTTGTTCATGATTCTCTATTCATTGTTGAAATATATTTTTCTTCATAATGTATGGTATGGCACGAGTTTGATGCATGGACAGGTCGAAGGGTCGTCATAAAAAGAGTAGTTGATCTATGTTTCAGTTGAGCAGAAACATATTGCAGTGGTAGCATATTGTTCATATTGCAGAGAAGATAGGGGGAGACATACCCATAGGGGGAGTCAGTCTTCTTCCCATGATTCTAGGAGGAGAGATTTATTAGGTGCAAAGATAAATACTTGAAAAAGAGACCTATACTTGGAGAAAGAGCATAGAGGCATAGTTCCAGGGGGAGAGATGGTCACAAGGGGGGCATGAGCTATATATTTTCATCATTACATCAGAGTGATATCCCTTGTTCAAAAGGGGAGATATTATTCAAAGGAAGATCAAAGGCATTCAGACGAGGGGATTAGCCCCAAGGAGAGCTCAAGCATGGGGAGCAGCCCCAAGGGGAGAATGACCCTTTTCCATTGATATCAAAGGGAGAGAGATAGTCACATTGATGTGATTTAGATTCCTATTGATGTAGATAAATTCCTTGTCTACATGTTGCCATCAATGATTGGTGTTAACAGCAATGTTGGTATTTCCCTCAATGCCAAAGGGGGATATTGTTGGATCATGTTATCATTTATTCCAAAGGATTGATGTCAAAGGAACAATGTATTTTCATAGTATATTGATGTAGTGATTGATGGATCATGCATTGACCTTGATGTCAAGAGGAGTCATAGTCTTATGCATAGATGAAGATGGATCAATGAGTTTTCATTGATATATGATGCATAGTTGGATTGATATAAATATGACTCATTATTTTCTTTTCATGGTTGTAAAAATGGATGAACTCCAAAGTGGTCCCCTTATGGTGAAATCCCTCAGAGGAAGACACTTTGCAATGAACTCCAAAGTGGTTATTGTCTTGTCATGGTTGTACAAATGGATGAACTCCAAAGTGGTCCCCTTATGGTGAAATCCCTCATGGGAAGACGCTTTGTGGTGAACTCCAAAGTGGTCCCCTTATGGTGAAATCCTTCATGGGAAGACGCTTTATGGTTGAGTTATCTTATAAGTATGGTCAAATAACACATGCTTAATTATGGAATAATGAGATGAATATCAGTGAATTTGTCAGTGAAACTATCCTATATGGATAGTTATTGTCAATCCATTTTCGGTGGTATGTGGAACTTCACATAACTTCTCACAGTTTGAGAGTTATGGCCTTACGAAGTTGAAGGACCCTCATAGGTTGGCTTGAAGCCCCAAAAGTTCAAAGAAGTCAAAGTGCTTGCAAAGAAGAAATTATTTAAATAATAAATTGAAGTGACAAAGTCAAATAGGATTATTTAAAGTGATGTGACAAAGTCAAGGAGGATTATTTAAATAATAAAGTGAAGTGACAAAGTCAAAAAGGATTATTTAAATAATAAAGTGAAGTGACAAAATCAAAGAGGATTATTTAAATAATAAAGTGAAGTG
>SNQJ01S0242215.1:11915-25331 GCA_010110895.2 Picea sitchensis
GTGGTTATAAGAAGGTTAACCCTAAAATGAGGAAAATGGGTTAAGTGGTCAAGTGGCTATTGGATACATGGACAAGTGAAAAATTAGGCAAAGTTGGACATAGGTGACTATGTGGACAAAGTGGCCTAGAAGATGCTTCTAAGGAAGCTACTTGGAGAGTATAAATAAGAAGGAAGGGTCTCTTGTGAAAATCATCTCTTGAGAATATATTGAAGATATATTCTGAGAGATAGATTGACTAGAGGATCTTATGGACGCATCAAAGTTTCTGTAAGTCTAAGATCATGACGATGAAAGTTTAGAAAGTTTAGAAACCCTAGTTTTTGAAGGACTATACAAGCAGCAGTGGGACAGAGCATGTACAGTTAGATGAATTCATGGAGACTTGAGTGTGAGTTGATGCCAGGTTCTTGAATTCTGAAGCAAGTTCCATATCTACATTCTTTGGGCTCAGATCTTCCATAGAAACTCTGGTATGGTTACATAGTTGTCTTGATGGATACTCTTGCTTATTGTATGGTGAATGCTTGATTCATTTTTGGTATTTTTGTTGTGATATGGTTATGTTGGTTGATTGATAGAGTGAGCAGCACTCTTATGGTTCAGTACTGATATGATTTCCATAGTATATTGATTGTTTATACATGATTAAGTAGCTTTCATATTGTATGGTTGAGGATCATGAGTAAGTTGTTGGAGAGCATAAATGTGTTGTGATTGGTTATGGTTCATATTGGACAGTGAAAGAAAGAAGTGAATGTGACTAAAGGTTGTAGAGGATCTGAGTCTGTAAAGGAGAGAAAACCCTAATTTCTTAGAAGGGATATGCAGGTTGTAGTACATATAGGCTACGTACATACGCGAGTTGTACTACTGCTAGGGTGCATACATACACGTGTTGCACTACTGATAGGTCGTGTACCTGTTGACAGATTGGTATCTGTTGAGGATTTATTCCTCCTCTCAGTTGGTGTTGAGTTGTGTAAGTTGAGTCTTGCATTGTAGAGTTGGTACTCTTTTGGAGTTGTAACTCTATTTAGTTGTTGTTTATAACCCAAGGATTGCAGTCTGTAATAAAAAGAAAATTGTACATACATATTGTGTTCTTTGTGTTCCTTGTGGTGATGACTTATTGATTATATTTGTTGTTGGTATATGTTGTTGAAGTATGTTCACATTTAACTGGTTATAAATGATAGCAATAAGTGATGAGTAATTGGTGATTTCTAACTAAGGAGTTTTGTGAAGGGAGTTGAAAAAGATCCCTACACTATTTCACCCCCCCTCTCAGTGTGGTCGGTGTGTCCAACATGATGCACATGTTTGGGTAATTTAATTATTGGATGTGATTTACATGCTATTATCCATGTGACTTATGAACCCATGGAGGGTGTACTTATTGTTGTTGCAGGACCTTGTTTGGTGTAAAGGTACACATGAGGGAATGATTAGCTTAGACCTTCATGGGGGCTTAAATCCCATAGATGGATGTTGAAACCCAATCTAGGGGTAATAAGAGATTGAAAACTTGCACAGAGAGAAAGAAGGGTGTTTCCTTTGGAGGCATCCTACCAGACCTAGACCTAGGGGATATTTCTTTTCCCACATGGATGTTATCCCTTGAGGGCCCTCGACCTCACCATGATATCCCTAGACGTCATCCAGAGCTAGGTTTTCATCTTGGATGACATTTATGAGGCATTGGAACATATGGGTAGGGTTTCAAGACTTTGGAGGCCCAATGTCTCACCTTCTTTGCCAAGTGTTCGATATTTAGGGCTCAATGTTACCCTAGAGGGGCATGTCATCATCCCTGGAGTGATTTTTAGATGCAAATTAATTTTTTTTTGTCCAGATTTAATTTGTTTAAAAAACTGGCCAGGTCGGCCCAATAATTATGAACTGAAATTAATTTTAGGTTAAATTTTGTATAAAAAAGTATAAAGTGACATTCATTTTAATCACAAATTTTCATTTGAGACAATGGGTCTGAAATTTGCGCCCTATTAGGGTTATTGGCTGAAATTGTGAGGCACCAATATTTTTTAAGGATGATTTTTGCAACTTGGACCAATTTTGGAATTTTTATGGTGATCTTGCATGGTCTTCTCATGATTATTCTTGGTGCAAGTAAGTGAAATCTGTATTTTTTCATTTATTGAATGGTTTATTGTATGGTTTTATTTTCTCATACAAGATTATGAAATTGCATGGTGTATTTAATGCTTGAAGTAAGAAGCTTAAGTTTCTACTTTCTTACTTTTTATTTGCCAAGATTTTCATTGAATTGATATAGTAACTAGTGAAACCCTAGAGCCCAAAATTTCTAGCACTCTAAGGGTTTGGACTTAGTTATTGTTGCATAATTTTTAATCCATAAAAAGGCTAAGGATAGCAAGGTGCTAGGGCCTAGAATTTCCTACACCCTAGCATCTTGTCTCTTGAGGTCAAATCCTAGGAGGACTTAAGTTACTACTTCTCCTATGTTTTCTTCCTTCTTAGTCTTTTTTGCATCATCATCATTAATTTGTAGCCTTAGAAGAAGTTGTCCTCCTTGACTCCATTACCCTTGAAGGCACTAGTCCTCTTCTCTTACTTCTTGACAAGACTCAACTCAAACTCCTTCACTTCATACTAAAACTCTTTCACTTCATACTCTACTAATTTGCTAACCTAGTCTAGAAATAATAACAACTAATTTTCTGTTGTCATAATCACTAGTATAGCTATCATTTTGGATCTTGTATTAGCCTACTAACCATCTAAGTCATCCCAGAATTTGTATAAGGCAAGGTACTATCAATAAATGTTAAAGTGTATGTTTAATTTCCTTTTTAGAGTGCAAATTCTGAAGCTGCCACCATTGTCATAGATGTTGTTACAACCATTGTTGCAGCCCTTAACATCCCTAAAACCATTGGGAATTTGTACCAAGAAAACTACAATCATTGGATATTGAAGTAGTGTCATATTGCTTTAATATAGTACTTTTCTGAAGTGGTTTCATTTTTGTCATAATCATTAACTAATGTTGTTATAAATGTTTGGACATCCATTTAAGTCATTCATTGACTTGTATTTATCTTGAAAAGTGTGAGTGACAAACCATTATCAAGTTTTCAAAACTATTGTATCTCTTCCTTGTCATCATAACTTGCACCTTTCAAGATACATTGTTGCTACTATTGACACAACACCCCAACCTCAACAAGTTCTGCTTGACCTCCCGGTCTTTGGATGTTTCTATTTCCCTGAACTTAAATGGTTCTTTAGTTCCCACTGAAACCTTCAATGAGTATAATAACATAAGTCCTTATTAGAATTCATGCCCACCCAAACAAGCACTAGGCATGAACCTCCACTCCATGTGACCATCCGGCATGACCACTAACTCAACCTGAAAAGGTGTTTCGGATTTTGTGACTTCGTGATTTCTATTGTGAGTCCCCCCGACTCCTTCGATTCCTGAAACTCTGAAAAGGGCTAACGGGTCTTTAGCTCCTCTCTTATGTCTCAACCATATGGCCTCCAATCACGTCCTGGGGCCTCCCTTCCAAGTGCGTCGGGATTTTGCGACTCGTGATTTCACAATGTGACTCTTCTCCTTTTTCCCGAAATCCGAACTCATGACTTCTTCTCCACAGATCAATGGTCCTGAACCTTCCATGATATGATGGCCCAGATCCTGTTGGGATTTTTCATATCGGGGATTCCCGAAACAACTTCCTCCACATTTCTGACTTTCAAAATGTAGAAACTTAGAGCCAAATCAACGACTCTCGTTGATTCAGAGCTAATGGCTTCTATTCCTCTCAAGATTGCGAGTGTTGAAAGACACTCCACCTTAATATCTCTTCTGATCCACTGGATCTAACGGTCCATATAAATTCAACGCTTTCCCCTCTGAGAAACTCAACTGTCTGTTAAAGTTCTCAAATATTCCTGGCCAAATAACTTGGCATCCTTACTTCTTAACTTGGTTTTTGCGAGGTAACTTTGACCCTCATCCTTCCTTTGAAATTTCCAAGACCCTATCCCTCCTGAGCTTGAATCTTTCTTCAAACTCATGATTCCAAGGGATTTTCGCACACACACCTTGCGGCCTTCATGACAATCTATGATTATTTGAACTCTCCAATTTTGTGCACTCCTTGTGACAAAAATCCTTCAACCGCTCACCTAGTTGGAAAATTCTAAGGCTTCATCCTGGCCTGCACACGCCTTGCATGGATTTGTGTTATTCTTGCACTTCTGTTGGTATGAGAGAAACTCTATATCTCCTAATATTTTCTGAGGTGAAACTTAGAATATCGTCAATGCACTCCTTGCGGACTTTCACTGCACTCTTTGCAGGAATTCTCAGGAAGAGAAAAAATGAAACTCATACTCTCCCTCTCACAGAATTCATACATTCATCATGAAATGATACACACAAATCATCAAAACAAATTCATAATAGAGAATATAAGAAAATTGTAAACATACCATTTCAATAGATGCAAACAGTAACCATAACAACACCATGAAATTGAGTCAAAGCATTCTTAGATTAACTCAAGTGTTTTTGTACATGGGTTCTATAGCAACAGCTATCTACTTATACAAATTATATAGTATCTTTTCTTCTCTGCTCTCTCTTGCTCTCTACAGCTCTTCATCTCTTACTACTGAGAATAATGATACATTACAATACAATACATACGAGTGATATTTCTCGAGTTTTCCCTCCTATAACATCCATCTATCTAATCGAATTAAAGCCTATATCTACTTTACATTCATTACATTAATTGTCTACAACCAACATATGAGATAAATTCTCAATATCTATGTTAAAATCCCCAAAACATTGAAGAGAACTTATGTTTGTCCAGATATTACATTAATGTTCCATCCTTTTGAAATTCAAAATATCTTCAAAATGTGCGTTGGTGTGTATTCAGTTGTCCTCTTTGCTATGCTCCTGCATCATACTCCTCTGGCTGAAAAATTCATGGGCTCCTGTCCATGAGCTCCTGCACCGTCTGTCCATGTTTCTAGATATTTTCTTCTCTTTCCCAACTGGAATCTTCAATCGGGTGTCCCTTCCATTTTATCAAATATTCAAAATATGTCTTTCTCTGGGTCTTCTTGCCAACTCTCTGACCAATGATCTTTTCCATCTGCGGATTTTCATCTACATGCATATTCTTGACCCATGGGACTTCCTATTGATTCTCTTCCCCATATTCTTCATCTACTCTGTAAGGATACAAATCTGCTATGTTGAATATGGGTGATATCCCCACATCATCTGGCAATTCTATCTCATAATAATTTTCCTCAAATTTTCTCAAAATATTACACGAACCTATCTTTTTCATCTTCAGCTTATTATATGTTCCCCTTGGGAACCTTTATTTTCTTAGATGTGCTAAGAATAAATCTCCCACTTCAAATTGAAGCTCTCTTATGTGTCTATCTTCTCTATGCTTGTATTCTTGGTTGGAACTCTGCAACCTCTCTTTAATATTGTTGTGGAGCTCTTGCATCTTTGCTGCAAAATATTCTGCTCCAACACTCCTGAAATCATTCTGATCTATGTATCTCAACTCATATACTCCTCTTGGCTACATTCCATACATTATCTTAAATGGGCTATCTCATGTGCTTCTATTGGGTGAGTCATTATATGCAAATTCTGCTTGCAGCAGAATCTGATCCCACCAACTATGATGTTCAGCTACCAAACTCCTCAACAAGTCTCCCAAGCTTCGATTTACTACCTTAGTCTGTCCATCCATCTGAGGGTGATATGCTGAGCTAAAATATAGACTCGTCCCTCACTTTTTCCATAGTGTCCTCCAGAAATGACCAACAAATTTGGTCTCTCTTTCTGAAACAATACTCTTGGGTAAACCATGAAGTCGAACAACTTCTTTGAAAAACAGATTTGCAATGTGTGTTGCATCACTGGTTTTATGACATGGAATGAAATGTGTCATTTTGGAAAATCTATCAACTACCATGAATATGGAATCACAACCCCTCTATGTCATCGGCAGTCCTAACACAAAATCCATGCTTACCACGTCCCACAACCTTTATGGTACTGGAAATGGTTGATACAACCTTGTATTTTGTCTTTTCCCCTTTGCATGCTGGAAAATTCTACATTAGTTGACAAATTTCTTGACATATGTCCGCATCCTCGGCCAATAGTACAAACTTTTCAGTTGCGTGAATGTTTTTTCATGGCTGATATGTCCAACTAATCATGCACTATGCTTCTCCTTCAAAATGTTTTCTCTCATAGAACTCTTCAGGATACACAACTGATTTCCTTTGAATAATAATCCATCCTGGATCAAGTATTCAATCCATTGGCTTCTGTCTCTCAGAACAGGATTCTCACATGCTTCATAAGCGTCCTTGAAATCTAAATCATTTTTGTACATGTCTGTAAGGCTATCAAAACCTAAGGTCTTCACACGAAACTCCTGCAAAATCAAACATTTCCTGCTCAATGCATCAGCAACCTTGTTAGCATTTCCATAAATGTGCTTTATAACAAAAGTAAAGTTTTTCATAAATTCAACCCATTTTGCATGTTTCTGGTCCAGTTTCTCCTGTCTGGTTATAAACTGTAAGGCTTGGTTGTCACTATACAAAACGAACTCTTTCGGAAACAGGTAGTGCCTCCATTTATTCAATGCTTGTATGACTGCATAAAACTCTTTATCATATGTGGAATAATTCCTCTTGGCATCGTTCAGCTTCTCACTGAAGTATGCAACTGGTCTATTGTCTTGACTAAAGACTGCTCCAATCGCAAATCCACTTGCATCACATCTCACTTGAAATGTCTTACTAAAATCTGGAAGAACCGGAACTGTATGTCCAGTGATCTTTTCCTTTAACAACTTGAAACTCTTCTCCACTTCCCCTGTCCAATGAAAATATTTATGTATTTTCTTGACTATGTCCATCATTGATGCACAAATTCCACTAATTGTTTTTATGAACTTCCTATAAAAAATGGCTAATCCATGGAAGCTTTTGAATTCAAATATATTCCTTGGAGATGGCCATTCTTTGATTGCTTTTACCTTCTTAGGATCCATCTTCAACTCATTCGAAGAGATCACGAACCCCAAATAAATGAGTTTTGTCTTCATGAATGACGACTTCTTCAGATTTATCAGCAACTTATCTTGTTGCAACCTCCTCATCACTAGAGTTAGATGTCTCAAATGTTCTTCCTCAGTCATATTGAAGATCAATATATCATCAAGATACACAATTACAAACTTCCCAATGAAATCTTTCAAGACTTCGTTCATCAATCTCATAAAAGTACTTGGCGCATTTGTCAAACCAAAAGGCATAACAAGCCATTCATAAATTCCTTCATTCATCTTGAATGTTGTCTTCCATTCATCACCTTCCCTCACTATAATCTGATGATATCCTCTTTTCAAATCAATTTTTGAAAAAAACTTTGCTCCTCTCAAGCAATCCATCAAGTCATCCATCCTGGGTAAAGGAAATCTATACCTGATGGTGATTTTGTTTATAGCCCTTGAGTCTATACACATTATCCATCCACCATCCTTCTTTGCACTTGACACTGTTGGAACAACTCATGGACTCAAGATTTCTCTAATCAACCCTTTGTCCATCAAATCCTAGACTTGCTTCTTAACTTCTTCATTCTCCTACGGCGTCAATCTGTACGTTGTTTTTTTTGGTAAAATCGCTCTTGGTATAAGTTCAATGTTATGGATTATACTCTTGAATGGGAAGAAATGAACAATGTAAATCGTCCACCACTATATCATGGAAATTCTCCAGCATTTCCTGAATCTCCTCAGGTAGATCATCTATTAAGGTACTGGTCAATATGAATCTAGGTTTTCTCACCACAGCAAACTGCATTTCTTCACCTTTCTTGACTTCATCAAGAAGTTCCTTCCCACTCATGAGAAGTCTAGTATTTATTGTTTCTTTTTTCACCTTCTTTTCTTCAATTGGTAGCAACATATGCATTCTACCATTCTTCTCCAAGGTGTATGTGTTCTTTCTCCCATTATGAACAACATTTATGTCATATTTCCAAGGCCTCCCCACCAAAAGATGGCAGACATCCATGGGAATAACATCACATAATATCTCATCTTTATGTCCCCCTATCTTAAATTCAACTAAACATTGTTTAGTGATTGTTACCTGATGTCCTTTTTGTAACCACGAAACTTTGTATGGGCTCGTATGTGCAACTCTTTCCAATTCCAGCTTCTCCACCATTTCTATGGATACTAGATTATCTATACTTCCAATGTCAACTATCACCTTTCATACCCTATCCTTGGTTTTGCAAGCAGTTATGAACAAATTGTTCCTTTGGACTCGATTCTCCATCTCCTTTTTTGGTTTTAAGATAATTTTCCTCATCATTAAGGATCTTATACCTTCTGCATCTTCTGGCTCAACATTTCACCTTTGCACTTCTGAAATGTGAGCTTCACCTCCTCCATCTCTTTTCTATCAGAACATTCAAAATATTTGTGTCTGATCTTTCCACAGACAAAACACTTTATTTCACCTCCTTTGCATCTTCCTCTTCCTTCGGCACAAGGAAAAGTGTTTTTGTTGGCATATTGTCCTCCTTGTGAACTTCCTCCCCTTTCTGGGTGGTTATGAGGTTTCTTTTCTTCATCCTTGGGTTTTTATACTCTGTCTTGGGAAATTTCTTTGCCTCTTCTCGGACTTCTACCTCTTCCCCTTTGACCTTTCTTTCGGACCAATTTCACTTCTACCTTTGAAACAATCTGATAAGAATCTTCCACATTTCTAATTGTCACCATTCTCATATCATCTTGAATATCATATCTTAGGCCATTCATGTATCTGGAAACTTTTTCATCATCACTCTCATGATGACCAGCTCTGATGTTGAGTCTATAAAATTATTTAGTGCATTCCTTCACGTTCATCCCTTTCTGTCTCAAATTTTGCATTCTTCAAAACTGATTAATTTGGTAATCTTTGGGTATAAAATTGGATTTCATATTTGCTAACATCCTATCCCAGCTTTTGATTCTTTGTTTTCCTATGCAACGCCTGTCATCCTGCAGTTCATCCCACCACAGTGTTGCATGCCCTTTCATTCTAGTGACATCATGTTTTACTTTCTTATCTTCTTCGATATCCTCATAGTCGAAGTATTTATCTAGAGCTCTAAACCAATCTAGCAACTCCTCAACATCTAAGTTTCCTTCATACATCGGGATGTCCATTTTTTCTCTGGCCCCTATTCTTGCAACAAATTTGAATAGACGTTATTTTGCAGTATCTTCAGCTACAACTTCTTCTTTGGCTCCGGATTCATTTTCACTCTCAACCTCACTGATATCTCCAGTATCAGGTGTTCATCTCTGTGTTGTCTCCATATCATCTAATCAAGCACAAAGTTCTCTCATTTCCCTTTCCACGGCTGGATCGGGCATGGGTCTATATTGACGTCTTCTCAGTAGCATTGTTTCAATATTTCCACACATAATCCAAATCACAACTTTCCTTATGTCTTCTCTTGCTTACAGAAAACAATGATTGTAAGCTTTGATTACACCTGACGCAACACCCCTACCTCAGTATGTTCTACTTGACCTCCCGGTCTTTGGATATTTCTATTTCCTTGAGCGGAAATGGCTCTTTAGTTCCCACTGAAACCTTCAATGTGTATAATACCATAGGTTCTTCTTAGAATTCATGCCCGTGCGAACAAGCACTAGGCATGAACCTCCACTCCACATGACCACCCAGCGTGACCATTGAATCAACTCGAAAAGGTGTTATGTATTTCGCGACTTCACGATTTCTATTGTGAGTCCCCCTGACTCCTTCAATTCCCGAAACCTCGAAAAGGGCTAATGGGTCTTTATCTCCTCCCTTTTGTCTCAATCATATGACCTCCAGTCACATCCCGGGGCCTCCCTTCCAAGTGCATCGGTATTTCACGACTCGTGAGTTCAAAATGTGACTCTTCTTCGTTTTCTCGAAATCCAAACTCGCGACTTCTTCTCCACAGATCAACGGTCATGAACCTTCCATGATCTGACGGCCCAGATCATGTCGGGATTTCACATATTGGGGATTCCCAAAACATCTTCCTCCACACTTATGACTTCCAAAATGCTAAAACTCGGAGCCAAATCAATGGCTCTCATTGATTCAGATCTAACGGTTGTTAATCCTCCTGAGCTTCTGAGTGTTGAAAGACACTTCACCTTAATCTCTCTGATAATCCACTAGATCTACCGGTCCACGAAAATTTTCCACTTCCCCCTCTGAGAAACTCAACCATCCTTTCAAGTTCTCAAAGATTCCTAGCCAAATAACTTGGCGTCCTTCCTTCTAAACTTGGTTTCTGTGAGGTAAATTCAACCCTTGTCCTTCCTTTGAACTTTCCAAGACTCTATCCCTCCTGAGCTTGAATATTGCAGCAAACTCAAGGATTCCAAGGGATTTTCTCACACACTCCTTGTGGCCTTCACAATAATCTCTAGTTATTTGAACTCTCCAATTATGTGCACTCCTTGCGACAGAAATCCTTCAACTGCTCACCTGGTTGGAAAAGTCTAAGGCTTCAGCCTAGCTTGCGCACACCTTGCATAGCTTTGTGATATACTTTCACTTCTGGTTGTATGAAAGAAACTCTATCTCTCCTGAGATTTTCTGAGGTGAAACTAAGAATATCATCAACGCACTCCTTGCAGACTTTCACTGCACTCTTTGCAGAAATTCTCAGAAAGAGAAACAATTGAAACTCATACTCTCCCTCTCATAGACTTCATACATTCATCATGAAATCATACACACAAAGCATTGAAACAAATTCATAAAAGATAATATAATCAAACTGTAAACATACCATTTCAATAGATGCAAACAATAACCATAACAACACCATGAAATTGAGTCAAAGAATTCTTATATTAACTCAAGTGTTTATGTACATGGGTTTTATAGCAACAATTATCTGCTTATACAACTTCTACATTCTCTATTCTTATCTTCTCTCTCTTTCTCTCTACAGATATTCATCTCTTACTACTGAGAATAATGATACATTACAATACAATACATACGAGGGAGCTTTCTCGAGTTTTCCCTCCTATAACCTCCAACTATCTAATCGAATTAAATCCTATATCTACTTTACATTCATTACAGTAATTGTCTACAACCAACAGATGAGAGCAATGCTCAAGATCTACGTTACAATCCCCAAAACATTTAAGAGCACTTATGTCTCTTCAGATATTACATTAATGTTCCATCCTTTTGAAATCCAAAATATATTCAAAATGTGTGTTGGTGCGTATCTGGATGTCCTCCACTTTGTACTTTCTTGTGATGCTCCTACATCAACTGTGATCTCACTTTCATTGTATAGTAACTTGTTCAGGAAGCACATAATTTGTTTAAGAAGTCATTGATTATAATTGTTGCTACTAACATTTGATGTTTCATTGGTAAAGGGAAGGTACAAACCCATTTTCATTTTTCTTTGTCCCTTTCAACTTCACCAAAGTGACTTCTTTTGTTGAGTGACCTAGAGATAAGGGTGGGTTTTCACCATATCTTTTTTCCCTTCATCAACCAACTAGATCCTGGGACGTCTCCCTTGGAGTGAGATTTTCCTACTCCTAAAGAAAAAGAGGTACCCTATTGAGGTGACAGTGATAGGTTTACCTATGTGTTACGTCAATCTACGCCTACTTTCCTTTAGGCTTGGGTAAGTATAGATTGAGAGATAACATTTTTGGCGTTGTTTCTGGGGAACATCGAGTCAATTTTCCTCATACGACACTTTTTCTCTAAGCCTTTTTCCCAGAGCCTTTACTTCACGAAGATTACATGGCGACTCCAGTAAGGTTGATTCCCTTTTTTCCATTTGATGATCCCTATAATTATTATCTAGCGAATCCACGAATAACAAAGCCAATCATGGCTTGTCAATGGGACCCAGGTAATTTTAAACCCCCTGATATGAATGAAATTATGGGTTACCCTCGAAAAATTCCTCCGAGGTATGAAAATTGGCTCCCTAGATTCACTGGTAATGATGGGGTTAGAGCCGAAGATCACATGGATAAATTTTGGGCTTTCTTTCAACTCCACCCTATCAGTGATGATGCTAAATATTTGGCAATGAAACTTTTCTCTGCCACTATTCATGGAAATCCTAGGAAATGGTATGATGATATCCCTGATGCTAGCATCACATCGATGGACCAGTTAGAAGAAACATTTCTCAACAAATGGGGTATTTAATTAGAATATATACACATCCTAATAAAAATACACAAATACATTAAACAAACTAAGAACGAGAATGCCAGGGAATTCCATACCAGGTTTGAGAATCTGCTACAACAAATTCCTAGAAGTCATCGTACTGAAGACAAGTACCTCGTTTACCTCTATACCAATGCACTCTTAGTGTAATTAGGGTTTCTCCTCAGTGAAAAAGGGCCAATAAAAATCCAATAATCTTATCACATGTCTATAAAAATTGAGGCAAATATCTCCTTGTTCAAGGGAGAACACCTCTTTACTCCAGAAATCAAAGTTGATGACCCCAAAGATACCCTAGATACTCTTAGTCTGGAGAGATTAGTTTCCCTTGAGATATTTGTTAGTAAATTCTATGAAATAATGGAACAAGTCATTGACCAACAATAGGTTGAGGAGAGGGATCCTAATGAAGGTTGTTGGATTACTGAGAGGGGGGGGGGGTTGAAAGTAATAATGTAATTATAATCCTTTTTCTTCAAATGTTATATCAATGTAGAATTATTATCCAATAATGAGCAGTAATAAATAAACAATCACACACATACACAGTACACCAGTGTTTTACGTGGAAACCCAAATCGGGATAAAACCATGTAATGATTTTTCTTATATGTCTTGAAGAATTACATTCATTGGAAGCACCAACTTCCTTTGTTTTCCAGTTGCAACTGGAAGAAGGCTCCAACCCCCTAGTTTCTCAGGCTACAACCTGAGGGAAGCTCCAACTCCCTAAATATATGGCTACAACAAGAAGGAGGCTACAACCCCCAATGTTCTCTGGCTACAACTGGAAGGTGGCTACAACCACCTATCCTTGCCCCATCCTACCACCCTGAAGTAGAAGTAGAATGATGGAACCACTGTCACACTATCACTGTGAGATATACTGATGTAAACCTGTACCAATAAATCTAAACCATGCATCAACCATGCATCAACCTGTACCTCAACCTGTAATCAACCTGTAACACAAACAAGTGCATCAACCATGCACCAACCTATAATCAACATGTACCATAAACAAGTGCATCAACCATGCACCAACCTGTAATCAACCTGTATCATAAACAAGTG
>SNQJ01S0242216.1:0-11259 GCA_010110895.2 Picea sitchensis
TATGAAGTAAGTAAAATATATCATACAACGTTTATATGAATATTACGCTGAGATATGATTACATTTTAAACTTTCGCTGTCACTTATTCGTCGTTTTGTTATCCTCTATATCATGTAATTTCTTCATGGTTTATCAACCCTCCAATGATGGAACCAATAGAAAATTGACTCTTTTATGTGCAAAGTTAGCTCTGAGATTCAACCGGCAATGCTTTTTGATTTCATGGTGGAAAAAATAGCACAAGAATGCTTTCTCACCCCAATTTTTGTCCAAAGAGATATAATCTTCCATTAACATTCAATATGTTTCTCCAATAATATAAATTTATTGAAATCAATTTCTTCAAGCTACACATTGTCATTCATGCCTCTTGCATAACGTAGCACTTCAAAAATGGGAAAATCACTTGTTGGATGGATTCCATGGATTTAGTTATGTGAAGGCCTACAAAACACAAGAGAAAAGGTGAAGTAAATCAATAATGAAGAAGAATGAATGTTGCAAGCAAATAATGAAGAAATGGGAAATAGCAATTGAGGTTTGCCTCTTAAAATGTCAATAATTCATATCCCAAACAACTAGAAGATCAACAAGGACATGAAACCACTAATTTAGATTCCTTTGATATCACGGGGAGAATGTTGGACATGGTGTTATGTTGTCATTGATGTCAACAAGGGTTAATATGGATTTATCATCCAAACAAGTCCATTTACACTATAACTCTGTTAAAAGTACCCTTTTATACCAGTTGCAATAGAGCTTTGTAAGAGAATTAACTTTGATGAAGCAGATGGAGTAATGAGAAGACTAAGAAGACTATTTTTTTATTCTGAGACACAGAAGGTTGAAGTTGTCCCATAGAAATTAAAAAGATCAAAATGAACATGTTTCAAAACTACCAGAGATTATAAATTCTCCATTTATTATAATGATCGATGCTCTAATCATTATAAGTGTGAAAGTTGCAAGAATCGACAATAAAAAAGGAAGAAAAATGTTGATCATTGGATCAAAATAAGAGCATGATCGAATGGAGGAATCGATAATAAATGAAGAAGAACGAGGTTGGTTGATCAATGATCATTGGATCAAAATGGAACCATGATCTGAAGGCTCAGATCTTTTTCCGTGAGCCCTCTCCACACCCCAAAAAAATGGCTAAGTATCATATTTTATAAGTGAGACACATATAAAGAATCACTTAAAATTTTCTAATTATGGTTCATTATGGAGGTAGCAAAAGTTGGGCGTGCATTATGATGACATCTGAGAAGACATATGAGTCCACAAACCTGAGAATAATTGCTTAAAAATTTCTAAGTATAGGTTCATTATGTAGGTAGCAGAAGTTTGACATGCATTTTGATGTCACCCAAGAAGACATGTGAGTCTGCAAGTCTACAAACCCGATACATAAAATAATTCTAAGTAAAGTTCATGTTTGAAATAAATGAGGACCATCCACTCAATGGTTGATTAAATCCAAATTGTGGATCCATCTAAAGTGCCTAGGAAATCTAGAATTGTCCACTCAACGCCTCATTAAAACCCAATCGTTGGATCGAGGTGCAATAAAGATCATGGGAGATTCATATCTAACCGTTCATAAAGACCGTAGATATACGGTGGATATGTAGCACACATTGCCGAAGTGAGAAGAGGCTAATGGGAAGGTTTTCATCCATGTATGTGGTTTGTAAATTACCACGGTAGACATGTGGTAGCATCCTATGAACACATGTACCTCGATAGTGGGATTCTAAAACCATTATTTAATCACTCATGCCACTAAGAGGGATACCATGAGTGGTAGGTGGTAATCTCATACATATTAATAAGTTTTTGGTCACAAATGTCAGTCCTATACAAATGAAGAACTTAGTGTCGGGGCTACGAGGGTGTTAAAATATCCAGTTAGACCATAGTTTATCATGTGGTCGCATGGTGAGTAGTAAAGGTTGGTTGTGCAGTTAAATTATTCTGCGACAAAGGTGCTAGATTGAGTTTGTAGCTCATGGTCTCATAAAGTAAGGAACTTTAAAAAGGGAAACTACTTATCCATGTGACTTAGCCTAACCAAGTTCACTCGATTACTTAAAAATAATAATAGTAAAGGAATACATTTATTATTAGAATAACATTATTGTTTAATAAATGAAACGATGCAATAGTTCATTATCAAAAGGATACAATGGTTTAAATTCATACACCTATTGGAAGGTTATTTAAACATAAAGTTATGATGAAAGGAAGATGTCTCTGTGGTCTAATTCAGAAGATCAAAATGCAGACAGAGTCCAAGGAAGAACGTGAAACGTTCACACGAAGTGAGGGTGGAAGGGAGGAGCAAGGAAGGATTGAAGTCCTCTACATGTTGAAACCTTAAAAAAGGAGTTGGTGTTTGAAAACAAGAGGATTGGAGCATGATCTATATGGAGTTGGTGTTTCCTCAAGTTTGTTCTTGAAAAACATAGGATTGGTGTCTCCATGATTTGGTGTTCAAAAGAAGAGATATTGGTGTCTCTTACAAACTATAACTTGTAGATGAAATATAATTTTTATGATTGCTATATTTAAAATTCAAATTTCCATACATTCTTGTTGATAAATTGTTATAAATTAATAAAGAATTAATTTAATTTGAGAAAAATAAGCAATGATGATTCACCCCCCCTCTTAGTATTAAACAACATTCCAACAATTGGTATCAAAGTAGGTTCCTTCACCAAAGTCTAACCACTCGAAGGTAGATGATGAAAAATCCAATGGATCAAAAATAAGGAATGTCCTCCAATAGAGCACCATTGTTCAAAGGAAATGATTATGTGTTTTGGAGCATAAGGATGAAAACTTATCTGATGGCTCTTGGATGTGATTTTTAATTATCTGTGGTAAATGGCTACACTGCACCAACTACTGCACCTTCAAAAGATGCCGCAAAGAAACTCTGCAATGATAATTCAAGGGTTGTTAATGCAATTCTGGATGGATTAGCAAACCTCATATTTATAAAAATTATGCATTGTAAATAAGAAAAATAAATTTGGTACAAACTTAAAATCATCTATGAAGGAGATGAAAAATTTAAGCAAGCAAAACTTCAAACATACAGATGGAATTTTGAGAGTTTGAAGATGAAAGAAGAAAAATGCATTGCAAGAAAAGTAATAAAAAATGGAAACAACCTTCAAAGAATCAAAAGCAACAAATAGCCATGAGGATGTGCCAAATAAAAATCACTCAGACATATGAGATGAAGAAGAGGCCAATTTTATAATGAAACTCCAAAAAGGGTTTGGTAAATATAAAGGAAAGTTACCCCTCAAGTGTTTCAACGATAGAAAAGTTTCGCATTTTGCCTCTAAATGTCCGTATCCCTAGTAGGTAGATAGAAATGATGAATAAATTAAGAAGAGAAAAAGTGGAAACAAAAAGAATTTCTACAAAAAAAAAGAAAAACTTCTAATCCAAAGAAGACAATAGTTCATATGACATAAGAGAAGATGACGAGATAGAACTTTTATTTATGGGAATAGAAACTCAAAATAATGGTGTTGATGATGATGAAGAAAAGTATGAAGTTGAAGGAGAAGTATACCTTGAAGAAGAAATTATTAGTGCTTTTGAAGAAGTGAGAAAATATAAAAAGAAAAAGAAATCATTAAGAGAACAACCATTAGAACATGAAGAAGAAAATCAAGATAAAATGAAGTTTTAATAACCATCAAGGAATTAGAACAAATTGTTATTGACGTGAAGACTCAACTCCAAGAAGCCAAAAGAATTAAAGAGGTCATAAGTAAAAAACTCAATGAAAAACAATTAAACTGTGAAAATCTAGAGGATAAAATTGTTTTTTTCTAAAAAGAGAACTTGAGAAAGGAAACAACCAATCAAGATTTGAAAACAGTTCAAAAATCTTGGATGATTTTCTTAACATTCAAAGATCATCAAACAATAAGTCAGGACTAAGTTATGATCAAAATAATTCTAACAAAGGATCTAACTCTACATCTCAGAAAACTGACAAAAATCCAAAAAATTATGCAGTTTCCCTTCAGATCTCTTTCAAAAAGGAAGAAAGCAAAATAAAGATTGGTTGTAATCAACAAAAATCTTCTCTCCCTCAAAATACAATGAATATAGAAATAATACAACTACAATAATAACTCCCCCAAAAAGGTGTCAATGTCTCTTTCTTTACTATTGTTTCTCTTGCAATAATTTTGGGCATAAAGAATTACATTGTAGAGCTTGTAGAAAATACAATCATAAAAAAATCAAAGATATGGCTATAAGAACAACAAGAATAATAATATTCAAGAGAATATAAACTATAATTCATTCTCTCCACTGCAAAATTACGATGTTGAATGCCACAAATGCAACAATTATGGTCACAAATCTAGTGACTTTAGACTACCAAAGCTTCCCATAAAAAAATTCAAAATTCAAAAAGAAAAGCACAAGAAGGCATGGAAAGAAAAACAAATGGAATAAAAAGAAATAGAGTGTAAGGTAGCCTTATATACTAAAGATAAAAATTAGTCAATGGTATGTTGGCAGTGGATGTTGAAACATATTATTTGAGATCAAGACAAATTCCTTAGTCTGAAAAAGAAAGAAAATGAAGTGTTACATTTGGAGATAATGTCTCTTCCAAGATACTTGGAAAGGGCACAATTAGTCTAGAAAATAATAAAGATAAAGAAGAAATGTGTTATTAGTTGAAAATTTGAATTCTAATCTCCTTAGTGTGAGCCAAACTTGTGATCAAGGAAACATACTCATATTTGACTCTCAAAAATATGAAATTATCTTGAACATAGAAGAAGAAGAAAAATGTTTGATAAGCCAAATAGAAGAATTTGGTTATGGAACACAATAATTGAACATGTAGGTTTTGACAATTTAATAAAATTCAATGAAAAGGAAGCTGTGAGAGATATTTCAAATATTATTAAACCTTCAAACTTTGTTTGTAGGAACTGCCAACATGGAAAACATACAAGATTAAGATTCAAGTCAGAAGAATATTCTGCATCAAAACCATTAGAACATGTTCACACTGGCCTCTTTGGACCAACAAGAACTAAAAACGTGCAAGGTGAGCATTACTTCATTTTCTTCATTGATGACTATAGAAGGATTACTTGGGTATATTTTCTTAAAGAGAAATCATAAGAATTCAAAAATTTCAAACCCTTCAAATCACATGTTGAAAATGAGTCTGATCTCAAAATTAATTTCCTAAGATCAGATAACGGAGGTGAATTTACCTCACATGAGTTCAGTGAGTTTTGTGAAACTCATGGAATTAAAAGATAGTTTTTAGCTCCAAGAATTACTCAACAAAATGGAGTTGTTGAAAGGAAAAATAGAATTGTCCATTAGGGACTCATATCTATGTTAAATGAATCCAAACTCCCATATATGTATTGGAGAGAAGTAGTATATACAACAATATATATAGTTACTAGAGAACAACTTAGAGTTAACCATGACATGACACCATATGAGTTGTGGTTTGGAAGACCATAATTAGTAAAACACTTCAGAGTCTTTGGGATAAAATGCTATATAAAAAGAGATGATGATAATCTAGAAAATTTGATTCCATATCAGATGAAGACATATTTCTTGTTTACTCGTCCAATAAAAAGGCCTACATATGCTACAATCTGAGATTGCACAAAATTGTGGAAAGTGAAAATGTAAAGGTGGATTATCTAACATTAAGAAGAAACAAATATCAAGACAATTCACAAGTTGATGAAAGAAGAAGAGATGATGATGATGATGAAACCGAATAAATATAAGAAGAATAAGAAGAAAGTGAAGAAGAAAATGAAGAGGAATCAACACCAATAAAAGATTCAAAAGTACCAAAAGCACCAACAAGAAGAGTACAAAGAGATCATCCTAAAAGTCAAACCATAAGAAACAAAAGTGTTGAAGTTGAAACAAGAAGAAGGATAACATATGAATCAGAACAAGCCATCCTCTCCCTAATAGAACCCAAAACATTTTTATAAGATAGCAAATATGAAGATTGGATTAAATCCATGAATGAAGAGCTTGATCAAATAGAGAAGAATCAGACTTGGGAACTTGTCCCAACACCAAAAGACAAAAATGTGGTAGGGACCAAGTGGATTTTTAAAAATAAATTTAATAAAGAGGGTCAAATTATAAGGAATAAAGAAAGATTAGTTTGAGAATGATATGTGTGATTAGAAGGGATTGAATTTGAGGAAACATTTTCCCTAATATCCATATTATAAACTATCAGAATGTTCTTGGAATTTGAATGTTTTAAAATTTTCAAAACATATCAAATGGATGTCAAATCCGCATTCTTAAATGGAAATCTAGAGGAATTTTATATAGAACAACCTGAAGGATTTATATTATTAGAAAATAAAGACTATGTCTGCAAAGTAAATAAATCATTGTATGGTCTCAAAAAATCTCCTAGGGCATGGTTTTCAATACCTAATAATCATGTACAACAACAAGGGTACAAAAGAGGAGCTATTGATAACAATGTTTACATTAAAATAAAAAATCAGAATAAGCTCCGAGGGCATGGTTTTCAAGACTTGATAATCATCTATAGGGACAATGATACAAAAGAGGAGCTATTGATAACAATGTTTGCATTAAAATTGAAAATTAGAATATGATTATTGTTGTATTATATGTGGATGATATCATCTTTGGAAGTAATCTAAATCCTCTAAGAAAACAATTTTCTACAGAAATGAAAAAATAATTTGAGATGCCAATGCTTGGTGAACTGACATTCTTCCTAGGATTACAAGTTTCACAATTAGACAAAGACATATTCATATCTCAAACCAAGTATATTAAAGAAAGGCTGGAGAAATTTCAAATGGAAGATTGTAAACCTATGATCACTCCTATGATTATAGGATGAAAACTTAGCAAAGATGATGAATCACTAGAAATAGACCAAACCATCTATAAATCTATGATTGGTAACCTATTATATGCAACAACAATAAGACCAGACATCATGCAAGTTGTAGGATTAGTGTCCATATTTCAATATGCACCTAAAGAGACACATGTGAAGGAAGTTAAAATGATTTTTAGATATATGAAAGACACCTTGGATTTTTTATTATGGTATCCAAAAATAGAAGACTTCACATTAACTACATATATTGATGCAGATTGGGAAGGAAGTATTGATGACAGAAAGAGAACTAGTGGAGGTACATTTTTCCTAGTAAAATGTCTTGTGTCATGGCTAAGTAAAAGGATTTCTTTTGATATATTTTGTGTTGTTTCCAATGGCTATTTCCTCTCAAACCCTCAAAGAAATTCTATAGATGATTGAAGCATTCAAACTCCAATTAAATGACATATTGCATGACTTTGTATATGGACTCACAGACAACCTCAATGACAGTTTTTGTAGTATTCAAGATTCATTGGATAACATGCAGGAGATATTTCTTATGGCGAAGATCAAGGATGGATATAATTAATAAATATATGCTTGGTATGATTTTGAGGCCGATTGTGATGATTGGTATATGAATAGTTGTCATTTTTGGGATGACAACCACTTTCATATTTTATTTGATAACTCTTATCCACCTTCTGTAGAGAACATCAATGTGACAAATTGGGAGCCAATGATTATTACCAATTTCCATTCTTCATATTCTATAGTAGTATTATTCCTTCTAGATTCTTCTATGACCCTTTTCCACTATGTGGATGGATCTTCTTATTTGGATCCACATGACATGTGTCAGTATTTGGATCATCATTTTGAGTTGGTTATTGGGTTCCTAAATATTTCACGGGGAGTTCACATGAGCACTTGGACATGGGACCCGAGTTTACAATTTCGTTTGGACTACTCCATCATGGTGGATTTCCTTTCTACATGGAACCTTGGTTCTCTAATCTTCTTCAGCATTATGGTCCACAATTATCCATGGGACCCTGGTATATGGTTGTCCACCCTCATAACAAGCGTTGATGACAACGCTTTCATAAGGGGGATGGAATTTTAGGTAGCTAGAGAGGTAGTGGATGCCATTCAATGTAAGGTGGACTAGGTTCACTATATTATTAAATAAGGCCCAATATGGTAGTTAGATATATTAAATGGGTAGTTATATATAATAAATGTAAGAAAACTTCTTGGAAGGTTTTGATTCTAGAAGATTACTTCTCTAGAATGTTCTTAGGTGATGGTAGAATTATATAAATGGTTTCAAGCAATGTAATGGGACATGAAGATAAGTATTGTATTTGGAGAGGTAGCTCAATAGGAGGAAGCCCCCTCGAAGAGGCAAGTGAACACGAGAGGATTCCTTCCATAATAGGATCCATTGTATGGTGTTTCCCTACCCCAAGGGTTTTGATATAATAAAGTGGTCGTTTTCTATATTGTTTCATATATCTTGTATAGTGATTTTATTCAGATATGTTTGGTACTATTGTGGTATTTTGTATTCAGGTATTTAGATCTTAACAATCACTATGGAGTAAAAAATGAGTCCCAACAACTAGGCCATATTAGGTGCTCATGTACAATGCAACTAATGAACACTGAATAAAAATGAGGAAAGAGGGAAAACCATGTGGGAACAAAACTCCCACTTAAAAGACAATGCATAAAAAGAAGAAACGACAGTTGCTAGGCAATTGTGTTCTTCACTCCAAGACGACCCTGCAAATTCATAAACTTCTTCTCACTAAAATTCTTTGTGAAGATGTAGAAATATTTATGGATATGATGAAGTCCTTATGAAACTATCTATCCTTGTACCTATTGATCCTGTGGACCCATATACACATGAAAATATTCCTTTCTGGTGTAAGTGGAACCAGATCCCAAGTTTGATTCTTTAGGAGTGATTCATATTCCTTCTGCATGGCTTTTATCCATAATGGATTTTCCATAGCTTATTGTAGGTCTAGGGATCGATAGATTGAACCATATAGAAATGCATGGAAATCGCAGGTTCAAAAGATGAAAGTACATGAGAAGGATCCTCATGCTGAGATCAATTCCTCCTTGAATCCAATAGATTCCCTGGAAGGATACCTACTGCGTGAAGTGTGAATTGTGCCTTCTGAGTGTATAGAATCATATCTTATGTTTGAAACTGATGGAATCACAAGACTATATGCATGTTACATTATAGGTGCATGCAAAGTAATCTCCTTATGTTTAGGTAGAAAAGAGGAGTCACCATCAACAAACTTGGTGAATTTATACAACCTTGACTTGTGATCCATGTCACCAATTGCAATGATGGAATTGTCATGCATTTCAAGTTCAGAAACTGAATCTGATGTAAGTTCAACCTTTTTATCTTTCTGATTGATCTGATAAGCTGAGTAGATTCATAGAAATCTTTGGAACATGCAAAACATTCTCAAAACTGCCATTATGGAGTTCCACTCTTCCCTCTCCTGCTACTGCTACTGGAGTATTATCCCCCATGAGAATAGGGGGTCTTGAGCATGAAATCAAAGAAGTGAAAAGTTCCTTTTTTGCTTCCATATGATGTGATGTGACATAATCTATAATCCATGGAATCATATGAGGAATTAATTGCAACAAGAGAATGATGATTACCTTTCTTTGGAGTAGGATCTTCTTCCTTCTTCTTATGGACTCCTTCTAGAATGAAGTTTCCAAGGTTGTTATGTTGAATTACCTATGACATAAGATCAATTTGTTTCTTCATGCATTTGGATTATTCATGATTTGGTTTATTGCAGTAAGTGCATTGCTTTCCCTTCTTCTTCTTCTTGGAATTTGAAGAGTCTTTGGAACCTAAAGAATTGTTGAAGGGTTTGGATTATCCCTCCTTCTCATTTTGATCCTCCTTTTTGTTTTGTTTGGATGATCCTTTTCCATCATGCATGGTGAGTACATGTTCTTTGGGATCCATAACTAGACCCATCTAAATGAGTTTTTCCTTCTCATGTGTGAGAGAATCAAAAAATTGATCCATGGTAGGCATCTTCCAATTTGTTCCCATGAGATACGTGCCTGAATAGAAAGTGGAAACATAGAAAACATATTCTAGTCCTAGCTTGGACAAGATTGTTAGAATAATTTGGTCCACTTGTTTAGACTTATCAATACCACAATATGATAAGATTAATATCAAATATTTAAACTTAGTAAATAATTATTGTATATTATCAAAACTTTTAGAATCCAAAGTGTTCAACTCTACCTCAAGAATATGACCTCTCATCTCATTCTGTTTTCCAAACAAACCTTCCAAGGTGGTACAAATCATTTTTGGATTCTTGCATGGGGAAACATGAAACCATAAATTAGATGATATCAATTCAAGAATAAGTCTTATTGATTCATCTTTTCTATTCTCCCATCTAGTCTTCTCAATTGTTGATGTATGTTTTGTTCTTGTCCCCATCATCAAGTTGTGCAATCCTTTCCTTCTGAGTTGAAATTCAGCCTTGGGATTCCAATCAAAATAATTTTATGTTGTGAGGATTACCACCAAGTTTGACTGTAGAATAGATTTTTTATCCATCTCTCCCATTGTGTCTAAGAACCCCTAAAATTTACCCTCAATTTGCAAGTAAAAAACTGATAAGTCACTGCAAAAAGGACACTTTAAGTGGAGAATTCATATCAGTTTTAGGAGGCTATCTTTTGGCTTATTTTCTGAGAAAACGGTGAGTAATTGCGCCAAACAGTTGAAAACCCACTTGCAGAATGGGCCAATTTACATCTCAAGCTGGAATTTTCCTCAAAATGTTAATATTTTGGGATAAATCACTGCAAATATAATCATGTTTTTAGAGGTGGTTGCACCTTCCCTTAAGAGACAGAGAGACCAGTCCTTAGTGGTCTCCCTTTTTCAGTGTATTGGGAGCGACCCTAGTCACCCTTTTCTAGTATCTAGGTTGTGACCAATAATGAGAGGGTGAGACGGTCGCTCCTTTAAACATGGAGAGGGTGTGACCATGTTTGTTACATGGATTTGTTCGCTGAAACTATGATTTATTTATTCTTAGGATTGTTTGGCTTGATCCAAGCAATGTAGCTCTTATACCATGCCAATGTTTCATTAAAACCTACACAAGAGATCTATCTAAAGAAGTACAAACAAAGCTTATCAAGAAATGAAGAAATATTCATTATGGAAGAATGACAAAATATATTCACACTGTTAGGATATTTAGAAACTTAGGAGTTAGTTAAGACCTACTTGGTCTAT
>SNQJ01S0242218.1:2487-13416 GCA_010110895.2 Picea sitchensis
CAATGGAAGCTTACCTTTATATCTATCGTCGGTTCCCTTTTTCAATCTTCTGACAAAGTTGGGCACTTCTTCATCGTCTTCCAAGATGTCACTGATGATGGTATATTCTTTTTCTTTTTTCTTTCCCTTTTTCTTTGACCTTTTGGATGCTTTGAACGCTACTTCTTTTATACCTGGATTTTCCTGTTCAGTTATCATTTCATAGGCTATGAATATTCCATGTAGTTCATCCATGCTTATTGAGTCTAGATCTTCTCTTTCTTCTAGTGCTGAGATATTAGTATCAAATCTCATTGGAAGAGATCTTAGTACCTTTTGAACAATTACAGATTCTTCAATTTATTCTCCCAATCCTATGATTGCATTCATTGTTTCATCAACTCATAAGAAGTAAGTTGCAATGTTCTCATCTTCCTTCACATTTAGCTATTTGAATTGACCTCTATAAGTTTTAAGCTTTGCTTATTTGACTTCTGAATCTCCCTCATAAATATTTTTAAGTTTGTCCCAAATCTCTTTAGCGGAGCTACAATGTATAACTTTGGTATATACTGAATCACAAAGACCATTCAAAAGTGAATTTGTGGCTTTTGAATTATTTAGACTGGGTTTCTTTCCATTTCCATTTGTTGGAAGAACTGTTGGTTCTTTGTATCCATCTACAAATGATTTCCAAACTTCAAATCCCTATGCCTATACATATGTTTTCATCCTTCTTCTCCAAAATGCATACTTTTGTCCACCAATTTGTGATATTCCATTTTATACATATTTTTTCTCTCCATGATATACCTTTTAGTGGTTAAACTAATTTCTAAAGGAACTTTCTATGATACCAGTTATTGGATTACTGAGATGGGGGGTGAATTAGTAATATATATTTTGTAATCCTTTTAACCATAGTATGCAAGTGTTATTTATATGTATGATCAATATAGCATTATCAGCCAATAAGTGAAAAGTAAATATACCATGAAAAATTGAAAAATCATACACATACATAGTAAACCAATATTTTTTACGTGGAAACCCAATGCGGGAGAAAACCACAGAATTTTTTTTATGATTTTTCTTTAAGAATTGCATTCATTGGAAGCACCAACTTCCTTTATTTTCCAGCTGCAATTGGAAGGAGGCTCTGACCCCCTATTTTCAGGATACAACCTGAGGGAAGCTCCAACTCCCCAATTCTTTGGCTAACCAGAAGGAGGATACAACCCCCTATGTTCTCCAGATACAACCAGAAGGTGGCTACAACCACCTATCATTGTCCCATCCAACTGCCCTGAAATATAAGTGCCAAATGTAGAAACTGAATATGTCACTTTCACAGCCAATCTGTCAAATTTGTCACTAAGAAACATGTCACTGTATACTCATCAACCAATATGATATGATCACATATATCTCAAACATTATACCACTAGTATGTACCTCAAACCATGTTCTAAAACCTCATTGTTATACAACCTCTATCTGTACCAATAACGTCAGCAACATACCTCAACCAAAATCCCTCAAACATGAACCAGCCAAACTTCAGTAGATCTACCTCAGATCAACTCTACAACAAGCACTAAACTTCCAAGAGGGAATCCAACATATTTACAAGGAAACCCCTCAACCAAATTCATAAATTCAACACTACACATATTAAAACCATACATTTTTTCTTCTTGTAGCGTTCTGTCGCCACAATTTTGCTACCATGATTTCTCTGCTGCACTTTTTCTGCCTCAGTTTTTTTGTCGTGATTTTTCTGCCGCGGTTTTTCTACCACACTTTTCCTGCTGTTGTTTTCTACCGCACTTTTCCTATTGTACTTTTTCTGCCGCACTTTTCCTACCGCGATTTTTTTCCGCACTTTTCTTGCCACACTTTTTTTGCCACACTTTTCTCTATCAATAAAACCTTCCTAAATAACCTTTGACAAAATAGATATTCAATAGGTGTTAATGGGAGAGTCTTTCTATCTTATTTATACTTCCATGTAGCTTCCTCAAGGAGTTACCTTCTAACCAACTTACGTCACTTTCTTTCTTTTAGGGCTAACCCACTTCTAACCACTTGTCCACTTCTAACTCACTTTGCTACAAATAGTAAATTCTCCACTTCTAGTTGCAACTAAATTATTTTTAATTATTTTCTTATTGCAACAACTTAATCCATGAATAACTCCTAGTTTCACTTACTTGACTAGTCAACTTCTTTTAGGAGCTTCTAGAAGTAATTTGACTTCTTTGACCTTCTAGATAACTTATGAGGGTTTTCCACTTCACCAGGCCATAACTCTCTAACCGTCAGGATTTATGTGATGTTTCACATATCACCAGAAATGGCATGACATGTACTATCCATATAGAATAGTATTACCTCCAAATATATTAAACTTCATACCATTATACATAAATAAAAATGAATTCCCTTAATCATATTGTTGGGGCTACCGAAATTTTTTATCGGACTTGCTTCAAGGGTTGAAATCAATGACAACCAACCAAATTAATCAACACTTATTTCTTTAATACCATCACCACCGAAGAAAAATATGGGTTGGTACCTGGGAAAATTACCCCCACCTCTAGTAATTCATGTATTATCTTTTCTATTTCATTTTTTTGAGAAAATGGATACCTATAGGGGCATACATTGGAGGGTTGACTTCCTGGAAGGAGATGGATGCTATGATCATGCTCACCCCTAAAGGGAGGTAAGTCTATTGGAATCTCAAAGACCCGGGGTACTTGTCCAAGTTTAGTTGCATTCTAGGAGGGACTTCAGGAGAGGCTTGATCGGTGACATGGATGGCATTAAATTGAGAAATCATACCATGGTGGACTTTCTTCAACAATTTTTCCATCCTATGAGAGCTGATGATTTCATGAGAGACAGCTTGGAGGCCACGGAGGGTATAGGGGTGAGCCTCTTAGGTGAAGCTCATATATAGATCTTGGTATTCCACTGTAATCGGTCCCATGATGTGAAGCCATTACGCACCCAATACAATATCAAAACCACCCATGGAAATAGAGAACATGTGAGTTTTCAAATGATAATCACCCATTTGGAGTTTGAAATTCTTACAACGGCCCCCAAACTTCATCGTACCACCATTAGCTATGAGGATTTGAAAATTATAAAATGGGTTGACAAAGAAATAGAGTGCCTCAGTGAGCCTGGGATGAATAAAATTATAGGTACCACCATTATCAATCAACACCACAACCAGACTATGTTTGATGTGGCCCTTGATCTTCAATGTCTGTGGGGATGAAATACCTGAGAGGGTATGAAGAGATATGATAGGTTATGTTGGTTCCACAGGGGTTGCAATTGAATCTTTAAGGTGGCCATTGGGTTGGGTGTCCTCTTGGTCAGGAGCCTCATCTGATGGGATGTCTTCAGAGGAAGTGGAAACTGATGCATCAATATGGAAGAAATTTTGTTCACAACATTTATGGCCCATCGAACACTTGTCATCAAAGTAATAGAAAAGTCCTTTCTTGCGACTTTCCACCATTTTCGTTGGAGATACCTTTTGGAATTTTAACGTTTGTGTCGAAGCTTAGGTATCCCCTAGGTGAGGACAATTGGGAACTACAGTCTACAGGGTTGTTCATGAAGAATGGTCATAGATTCCTTGGATAATTGGCATTCCTGCAACTAAGTGATTTGATGATGCATGAAAACATAAGACTTAATGGCATCCTTTAAGCCATTGATAAAACATTCAAGATTGAACTCATCCGATAAGCCCTATGTGCAGATGGATAATTGTTGAAATGATTTGATGAAGTCGGTCATAGATCTTGTTTGCTTGAGCTTGGTGAGTCGACCCAAAAAATGGGATTCCCTATGAAAATGGGAACAAAGCACTTTGGTCAATATGGTCCAAGTGGGTAAGCATGGAGACCATTTCAGATGCCATTTCCACCATTTCCATTTTTCTTGATCCAAGTACAGAACCCCCACATGGATTTTGGTCTCATCATTCCAAATATCATGGAGGGAGAAGTAGTGTTCCATTTTTGAAACCCATCCTACCGGGTCATATCCATCAAATTTATGCATCTCGACTTTGGGCACCTTATACTAGGAATGTGGAGGACCCCAATGAGAGTGGGAAGAATGAGGATGTTCAGAATGGGAGGAGTGAAGATCCTCTGAGCGGGACTCAGGGTGCTTACCCTTGATGAAATGTGCCAATGTGTTGAACTTGTCCTCGAGGTACTCCTAGCATTCTTGGTAGAGGGCAGTCATGGTCGCGTTCAATGAGGTGACCCAAATTTCAAAGTCTTCCATGGTATAAGCACGGGTCTGAGAAGGGAACATGGGGAAAACTTAGGGAGATCATATAGCCTAGTACAAGGAGGTGAGTGGGATAGTGGGCCAATAGGAGGGTGGGAAAGGGATCGGGCCATAGAAAAATAGGGTTAAAAATGATAGGTACCATTGCAATCAGGATGAAGAGAGGAATCCAATGAGATAGGGCTCAAATAGGGGGCGGGAAAGGGGTCGGGCCACAAAAATATGGTTAAAAATTATATGTACCACTGAAATCAGGATGAAGAGAGGAATCTAATGGAATAGGTCTCAAATAAGGGTGTGGGAACCCCCAGATGTTTTTACTCCTATGGACTTATACTCAGATCTAAAGAATACTGCATTGTTCAAAGGCCCAAATTCTTAACATGAAAAAATGTGTAGTAATTTTGCAACTAGAATGTAGGGGGTGAAGTTGCACGACAATAGATATTTTCTATTTTGTTTCTATTTTTGTTCCAAGGGTTAGGGTATTCAAGGATTCTATAGATAAGGGTTTTCCCTGTGCTATATCTCTCTGATATATGTGTGGGGTCCAACATTAGTACTCAGACCAATATTTTAGGTCACCAACTAAGGAGGCTATATCGTGCCCTTAGTCATACTACCCGACTACCCAGGTATGAGAGAGTATCATCCTGAGTGTTGTTCTCAATGGAACTATAGCAGTCAGGCGACCGATTAGTTTATCTATGGAGGGCTTCAGGATATCTAGGTCGATCTGTATACATGTGTTGTCTGATGTGCTACCACTCAAAATGGTACCAACAAGGGTTACAAGGGTGTCCAACAATGTGAGCTTAAATACCACTTGTAGTTCCTGCGTGTATTCTTCCCCGACCACAGATTTATGCATTGAATGAAAGATATTTGTAGGTTAAATACGTTGGGATACGTCTCTACCCTGAAAAAAAACCCACAATTTATGCCAAGGAAATTCCTCTAATACCACTTGTAAGGTACCAGATCTATTATAATATCCAAAATAGAAATACTGCAGAGAATAGTAGTGGAACAACATAATAGATGAAACCACAACACAAAAATAATACCTTTATTGATAGGAAACAATGTTCACTTGCCTCTTTGAGGGGAAACCTCCAGCAGAGTAGTGCTCTATTACAATAATTCTCAAGAAAAGCTATCCAATACCTCCTACTCTTATTTATACTAACTTTATCTTCTAAGAAAACCTCTAGTGGAAGATCTTTCTAGAAGCAGAAGATTCTATTAGGTCTTCTTACATTGAATTATTCTTCTTTATTTAATAGGCCTTATTAACTAATGTTGGCATTTATTATATAGAAATGTGTCATACTAAATAATGACCCATGAAGAGGGTTTAGGATCAGATCCTAACAATTGACATGGTCATGAAAGGGTATGACAAATGGAGATTAGTGCCATGCCACATTAGCCATGTTGCCACATCAACAAAATGATGGTTTTTAAAAACGTCTAGAGACAAAAACTTGTTTTGGCCATATCAAGATCATGTTAACTCAAAATTCGATGAAATCTAGTGGGTATGTCCACAACAAATAGAGATACAAAAGTGCGAGTGAGGGCCACTGGCCAGTTCTACTTCAAATATCCAGAAAATGAAAATCAGTGGTTTTTAAAGAATTGGGTGGTACTATTTGATAGAGATCTTGTTATTTGATGAAATTTTTGTAGTAGATACAAAGAGTATACAAGAAGAGACCCATTTGGGATTTTAGAAAAAATCTAAGGTGTTTGTAATGGAGACACAAAAACATGCCAAAATTCATTATTCAGGTAAATGTTTTGGTGATTTTGGATATTTTCAAAGAAAAAGTGACCCCATATCAAAAAACCAAAATAAATTATTTACTTGACATATTACCTTATCATCAATCCATAAATTTTCTCCTTATTAAATTTTTTCCATATCTACTTAGTTTTGGAGATAATCAATTTCACTAAAAATTCTAAATGCAAAAATGACAAAGTTGACAGTTCTAGACTGATATAGAATTTGATTGGACCATCATATTCACAATTTGAAAGTTTCTTTGTACTTATTGTTGCACCTCTTTTTTCACCTAAATAAGAAAAACAGAGGTGCTTACAAGCTTAGTTGGGCTAGATAAGCAAGATAACTGTAAAGGAAAGGGTTAGAAAAAAAAACATAAAAAAACAAGCTAAGAATTAAACTAAGAAATAAAAGAACAACTAAACTATTAAGCATAAGGACATAAGAACAAAAAACCAATAAGACTCTTGTCACCAATGGAAAGGATTATATTAGTGAAAGAAAACACCAAGAAGAAAGAGGACTTTGGGTCCCTTCTTCCTCCAAGGGAGGGCTCTTGGACCCCCACAAATAAGCTCTTCTTACAACTTTGAAATAAATGGTGAAAGAATCCCAAGCTAATCCACTCAAGAGGTGAGATGGATTGCCCAAATGTAATGATGCTAGTGTACTCTTGATGAGAAAAGAGGATTCCCCAAGAGAATAGCAGCAACATAACCTTGCAAATGAATTCCTTGAAAATGTAGTGCACCCATGGCCTTGTTTTATAGCATCACTTTGAGGTATTATGCAACCAACTTATAGTGTGAAAAGGGGATGTTTAGGGAATTTTTAGGTCTTTGACCAACCATCCAGTCGGATCCAGCTGAGATTTGGATGTCAAATCAACTTGGAAGATGAACCAGAAGTGGGTGGGAGGCTGACCAATCTCATAAATGTGTCGTTCTCAGGTGTGCGCGGCTTTTAGCGACCACAGTCATGCATCGTACACATGTTCTCTTTTCTTGTGTTTCTGAATGGCGCATGTGCGCGTGCGCCCTGTGTAGTTATAGTGCACCTTAATTTTATCAATGGTTGTATAGTTGTGGACCTTTTGGAAATGATTTTGTGGTAATTTTGATCCATGGGTGAACTCATAACTGTTTGAAGCTATTGGATTCCTATAACCATTTGCGGATGAAATTTCAGTGATAACAGATGCCTCCTGATGGATGAGGTTAGGAGCTTACGTATAGACAAAATTCATCAATTTTTCTTCTACTGAGAGTGTCGTTGTAACAAAGAGAGATAGTGAGAGTATCAAGAGTGACCCATTGGAGGGAGAAGGGAAATTGTAGGACCCAACCTTTCATAAGGTGTGTAAAAATAAACCGTGTACAAACGAGCCGGGCATGCCCCATGCTCATGTCATGTAACTCAAAATGGAAGGGTGTTGCATAGTAACTGAAACTGTGTGTTGATGTAGACAATTGCAGCACCCTCGAGGGAGGTTGTGATAAAGGTAGAGGACCATTTTGAGGAGGAACATACTCTGAATAGTAGGCAATGACACCTGTAAGGAGTATTACGGATTCTGTAGGCATTGATAGCCCAGCCAAGCTCAGAGGTCTTCAGAAAATATATAAGAAATAATTGCAATAGTCGCAAATTAAGACTCACCATAACATGAGAAAGTGTTGAAGTTGAATGTTACAGAGGTCAATGACAGCAAAGAGAAATTTTGGTTCTCCCTGTGCCGTCTGAGACCTCTCATTGGAAAGGTAATGAGAGTCAAGATACTGTCACCCTTCTAGAAACTGTGTTGATGTCGACAAAAGGGGGACGCGAATCCAAGAAGCAAAGGGCTTCGTGAAATCTACTAGGTGAGGTTAGGAATTGACGAGGTACATGAACGAAATCAAGATGTATGAAGACTCAAGATTGCCCTTGGTTGGGGGTATATGCGAAGTATAAGTGGTTGCAACCATTCAACTAGGTCGAGTGTTAGGGGGACAACAAGACGTGGGATATGTTGTACCAGAGGTGGGGCAAAGTGAACAAACTCAGATAGCAGAGGTAAGTGGCATGTGGGATACTCAGAGTATATGGACGATGTCAACAGGGGTATATGATAAGGAGTGCCCCAACCAAGGGCGACATGGGTTGTGTTTTCCAAAAAGGGAAGAAGGTCACCAAAGGTGACGACAAAAAGATATGTAAATGCTAGAAACAAAGGTTTTTTACAATTTATAAAGAATAACTTGGGAGGAGTGTACACATATAGAAACAGGTGCCCCAATGTAATATGGTTGGGCCGGTTAGGGCGCATTTTTCTTGGAGAACTAGTTGAGGTTGGGGGCCCCATGGGTGGGTTTCTGTATGAGGTAGGTGAAATGGAGAGAAATTTGTGGATGGGCAAACTGATTGTGGATGAAATGGAGGGTTAATGAGACTGTGGAGGTGCAGTCAAAAGAGAACCTTGAAGAGATAACTTGGGAGTCCATTTGGGAAAGCTAGCAAAATGAGGAGAAGGAGTATGTGGCTGATTCACGACATGATGTAAGACTATCGGGACTCCCATCCCTAAAGGGTTGAAAAAACAACATGAGTGTCAAAGTGCCAAGGGGTACTATGAATGGGAAAACTCATGTGGGGGAGAGTGCTACCGGGTGACAATACCCAAAATGCAATGGAGGTGGGGGTACTATAGAGCCATATATGGGGACCCTAAGGGAAAATTTCAGAGGGTGTGATTGGGGATGCAATTGAGATTCAGAGGGAATGATCACATGCCAGTGTTGATTATATACCTGAAGGGGTCACGCTGATGTATGATGACCAAGTACTTGCACAAATGAAAACCAAATACCCGATGTGAATAATATTTGAAGAGACTCGAACATACAAGCATTTATTTGATAATTTTGAACATGAGCATGCGTACCTAGACGGGGTATGAAAAAATGGTGCCCCAGGGGATAAGGATTAAAAATGGCCCGGGGACTATTTGGATGTAGATGACGGGATGCTAATCCCATGGCTGAATACGGATCGAAAAACAGACACCCGGAGCTCCCGGAATGGTGTTTGGAAGTTTGGCGAAAAGGCCTATATATAGATGTAGGGCCCACATTGCCACCTCATTTGTACCTACTATCAGAGTGATTGGACGACAGATATTCAAAGGAGATTTGGAAATTTCGGGAGAACAAGGTATCTGATTCAGGACCAGTGAGCTTCAGGTTAGTGGTCTTATCGTCCTGCATAGAATTAGGTTTCCTATTTGTGGGGCGGGCCTATATGGAGGGCCGTATAGAGGGTTTTGTGGGTGTGGGCCCCCCAGTGCATGGGCGATATGGAAATATGTGTACATGGGTGCATGCCTGTGATCTAGATATCTGCGCATGGGTGCGCCCTAACGGGGGAAAAAGGCACACAGGTATGCACGCCTGTTGGCTACACAACTACGCATGGGCCATCACACCTCTTGGAGAGTACCATTTTAAGGTCGTTGAATGATTTTTGGGCATGTTCATCCCAGTGGAATGGGATGTCATGGTGTAGTAAGCGAAGGAAACCATGTGCTCGAGTGGCATAGTCTGGGACAAATCACCGTAAAAGGTTAGCTTTGCCTTGTAGGCTCTGGAGTTGGCATAAATTTCGAGGGGGCTGGAATTTATGTGATGGCCTGGACTTTGAGGGGGTCTACGGTAATACCGCTTTGGGAAAGGATGAATCTGAGGAGGTGCCCATAAGTGACACAAAACACGCACTTGAGGGGGTTCAAGCGGATGTTGTACTAATGACACCGTTGGAAGATGATCTGTAAATCATCAAGATGTTGGGTGTGTTTTTTGGATCGAGCTATGAGGTCATCCAAGTATGCAAGGATCATATGAGCTAGATCATGAAAAATGTATGTCATAGCCCATTGGAAAGTTGCACCAACGTTATTTAGGCCAAAAGGCATGACACGATATGCAAAATTACCCCAAGGGGTGGTGAATGCAGTTTTGTATTGATCGGCTGGATGGATTTGGATTTGATTATAACTAGAGAAATCGTCCATGAAGGATAGTACCTCGTGGCCTGTGTAGTCGTTGAAAATTTGATCGATGAAAGGCATTGGAAAGTTGTCTTTGGGACATGCGTGATTGAGATCGCTAAAGTCCGTGCATACACGGATAGTGCCCTATTTTTGTTAACGGGTACAGGGTTGGAAACCCATGAGGTATAGGCGATGGGGTAGATGAACCCAGCCATGCGTAATTTGTCAATTTCGGCTTTAATGGCCACTGCTTTGGATGGGTGTAGCGGTCGTTGTTTTTGGTGAATTGGTGTGATATTAGGCCATGTGTCTATGTGATGTTCGACAATAGAGGGATCAAGGTCAGGAATTTCTATGTATGACCAGGAAAAAATATCCTGATATTCTTGGAAGAGGGTTTTATAGGAAGTGATTTCTTGAGGAGTGTATTCAGCGCCAATGGTGATTTCCTCGACGACTCAATTTTTTATGGAAATACCGATTTTGATGGTCGAGGAAATGTTGGCCATGTTGCCTTCTTCAAAAGAATCAGGGGCAAGGATGGGGTTGTTGAACCAGTTGATATGCCCTGATGGGATAAAATCCTTGGTTTTGACTGTGTATATGGGGTGTTGGTTAGGAAGCGTGAAGGCTTCCTGTGGAATGAAGAGCACTCGGTGGTGTAGCGCATCCCATGGGTAGTCGGGGGTGTTTAACTCTTCGAGTATGTCCTCATCACAGTGGAATTGGTGGAAATACAAGGGATCTAAAAGAGTGGTATAGGTGATTGTCACTGTGTGGTTATCCTTTGGATATGAAGAAG
>SNQJ01S0242220.1:0-13416 GCA_010110895.2 Picea sitchensis
TATTATATTAAGAGATAGTGCATATGAATATAAAATAAAACATTAGAATATTCCTGTGAACAAAATAAAATTACCAGGTTAAAAAAATTTATTAATAAAATTCATATATTAATAGTTGTTAGCCTACAATTAGATTAAGACAAAAAAAGACTTGATATTTTTCTCCTGAATAGAATAACATTGTATACAGTGTTCTCAATTTTGTAGATCTAAGCATATACAAGTTTAGGAAGCAGTAAATGGGAAATGCGTATACCGATAAATGGAATTACTTCCAGAATAGAAAGGTAACCTTTATAAATTTGTGACCTATCGGAATGGGGTATGAGCACGGTGTGAATATGATTTATTTCTGAATACATACAACTCCCTGACTGATAACGATTTTTTTTTATCAAGATTTAAATTACAGATCTGGGTAGCCTGATAGGTAAGTTTTCAAAGAAATATTTTTAATTAAGATCTGACATCAAAGAATTTTTTTTACACAAAAATTCCAAGATTATTAATCAAATAAAAGGATGGAACCTTATAAAATTTCATATAACCTACAATAAAAAAAATTAAACCCATGTATTGAAAAATATTTTTTTTAAGCTATAGAAATTTAAACCAGTGTTTCCAAATAGTCTTCCTTTGGTGGAACCCAAGTACCTTGTCGGTACCCGCAAGGTCTTAAGTCTTGGAATCAATGGTCCGTCTGTAGAAAACAAAAAGAAAATAAATAGTAGAGCTATGAGGAATTTAAATTAAAATAAAAGAGGATTTAACATCCAACTTTCAAGGAGCTTACCCATTGTCATGTATAAATAGGTGAAGCAGGAGTTCCATATTGAATTAAACCTTGACCAGTTCCAATTTAGAAATGAACGACACATGAAATTTGAATGTTAATCTTGCATTCTAATAGGTTTCTCTAGCATACACAAAGAACCCATCATTAATAATGTATTCCAAACATTTTATATAGTCAACAATAAATTGTATGCATTAGTGTTGTGGAAAAACCTTGGAGATATGGGCAGAGTGACTTTAAAACATGAACTATGATACCAAAATAAATAGAAGTATGAGAAATTATAGGACTTGGATTCAAATTATATTTAATTATAAGGTTAAAAAAGATGCGTAGAGGATCGAAAACCCAAATAATAAACTAGAAAGGATAAGTAACAAAAAATCCTCTCTACACTTTGAGTCGACATGTAGTTGACATAACCTCATCAATAAGTAAACATATCATATCATCCACATGGATTCGGTGAACAGGATGGACATATTACCAAGTAATTCTAGTACAATGTAATAAAATAACTCTTTTATACATAGAGAAATATATTTTTTTGAACAATAGATAGTAATGGTATCCACGGACTTGGGAAAAACCCCATAATAAAGGATACCTCTAAGGATTAGGGGAGGATTATCAGAGAAAAAGGAAGTATAATTATATATATAGATATTCCATAAGATACACCCTTATCTACATAGAATACATTCTGTAAAAGACAACAAACAACAAATTTTATTCACAGGAAATAAATAAATGTTGTTACCTAGAGATTTAATTCATTGTTCCAACATAGAGTTTTCTCTTTCCCTGTAAATCATCTCAGAGTTCAATTCGCTAGAGTTCAAGGATAAAACGAATAAATGAAACAAATGTGAATATGAGGGAGAATTCATTGATGTTTGTTGTTCTTAAGGAGGAGGATGGTCTCAAGACCATCGCTAGGTGTACCTCCACTTGCATCATTGAGTGGAATCATAGTGATTTGCATGTGAATGGTGGAAGGTGGAATCAAATGGTTGGTACATATTATGAGTACTTATTATGCTCTGAAAGAAGGTGAATTCATATTAAACCTCCAACCCTACATCCATCATGTCAACGTCATTGGGAGCTGACCCAATTAATATTACCTCAGTTACATAAATAAGTTGTTCGAATAAATACTCATAGAGTTAGGAATCACATTCCTTAATAAATTATAATAATATGAGGATAATAAAAGGTCGCCATTCAAAATGTGTATTGATAGAATGGACATTACATTCACAACAAGGGTGGCTCTTTGATAATATATGGAGATAGTTTTCCCTATGACTATTTTAATTGGTAAGTTATATGGCACCTAAGTTGTTCTTTTATATGTCTTCAAAGTGGAACAAGGACCTGGAACATAAGGTCAATAATGAGATAGCTATGGTATATTAATCCTACCTATTCAAATTTAATAATTATAGTAATAAGCTATATAAAAATTTACAACTTATAAATACTATCTTTGGTGTAGTCTTGGTCTATAATTAGTTTCACCAATTAATGGTTGATAAGAAAACAACAATGCCTTGAAGAGGGACGACAATAAAAGTGTGAAAAATGATAACCTGTTAGGGACCTAACCTCCCTAACCCCTCAGGTAGGTAGAATAATATAATTCCATGTAATAAAGGACAATATAAATAAGGCCTAGCAATAAGAAAGAATAAATCAAATGTAAGAAGACCTAATAGAAGATTCAGCTTCTTGAAGGATCTTCCCCTAGATTGTTCTTTTGGATAGATAGATTTAGTATAAATAGAAGTAGAGGGTATGATAAAAAATTTCTTGGATATTATTGTAATAGTGCTCTTCTCTGTTGGAGGTTGCCCCCTTGAAGAGGCAAGTGAACATTGCTCTCAGTAATCAAAGTGCTCTTTCTGGTGTTATTCTGGTGTTATTCTGGTATTATTGTGGTATTATTCTGGTTATATCATTATTTCTCTTCCATTTCTAGATAATTATTTATGTTTTGCATACTATTTTATATCTGGAATACTACAAGTACTATCAAAGCACATTCATCAACAGAAAATTGTGGGTTAATTTTTTTTAGGGTAGAGACGTATTCTGATGTCTTAAAGCTACAAAGACTTGTCATTACACGCATAAACCTATGATAGGGGATTCATACACACAGGAAATACAAGTGGTACTTAAGAGAACATATATTGGCCACCCTTGTAACCCCTATTGGTACCCCTTCGAATGGTAGCACATCAGACAACACCTGTATACAGATTGACCTAGATTTTCTGAATCCCTCCATAGATAAATTGATCAGTCACCTGAATTCTATAGTGCCATGGAGAAAATCACTCAGGAAGATACTCTCTAGTACCTGGGTATTCAGGTAGTATGGTTAAGGGAACGGTCTAGCCTCCTTAGTTGGTTCCCTGAAATATTGAGCCGAGTACTACTATTGGACCTCGCGCATATATCAGAGAGTTATAGCACAAAGAAAACCCTTGTTTGTAGAACCCTTGAATACTCTAACCCTTGGGGTGGAAACAAAAATAGAATAAACAAGATCTATTGTCATGCAACTATATCTTCTGCATTCACATTGTGAAATTACTACACATTTCTTCCTGTTAAGAAATTGGGAATTTCAGCACTGCAATATTCTTGGGACCTATTCCACTGGGTTCCTCTCTTTTCCCTGATCCTAGTGATACCTATCATTTTTTACCATAATGTTTTTTGTGGACCTGACCCTTCTCTGACACAATTATTTGTCCCCTATCCCATTGAATCCCCCTTTTCTCCCTGATCGTAGTGGTACCTATCATTTGACACCCTTATTCTCAGTGGTCCCACCCAACACTCGAGACCCCTTTTGTTTCCCCTATACCAATTGCCTGCCACTTTTTTCCATGTGGATACCACAAGAGCTAGAGAACTCAATTACTTGATTGCTGACAACCACGAGAATAAGGAATAAATCAATAATATCACTACAAACATTATCTCAATAAAATCATATCTTCATATCCTCAAGGAATAATCTTCCCACATCGAAGACCTCAAAGGCCTCAAATCCACCTTTGAACACTTCATGGGCCATTTCCATAACTCTTCCTCTTTTGAAAAACCATTTGATCAGGATGACCACAACTCTTCCCATTACCAAGGTCCTCATACTACCCACTTTTCTCGAGACCTCCTCCTGACCAGAATTGAGGTGAATTTGACATATTAGATCCCATAGGTCGGGTCATGAAAATGGAACATTATTTCTCTTTTCATGGAATTGTTGATGATATAGCCAAGCTTCATTATGTTGTCCTATATCTAGATCCAGAACGATGGAAATGGTGGCAATGGCGAAAGAAGGCATGCCAAGGGTATGTTGCTTGGACACAGTTTGTGGCCAAAATTTATGATTGCTTCGACTCTGATACCCACCATTTAGGTTGTTTGACCAAGTTAAAGTAGTTTGGGACAGTGGAAGACTTTATTTCCACATTTGAGCACTTGATTTTCATAACGGAGCACATGTCTAATGATTTCTTTAGGGAATTCTTTATCAGTAGCCTCAAAGATGAAATGTGTGCCCATGTTCTCATGGAACACACCCAGACTTGGTTGGAATATACTCAATGATCCATGGAATCCCAACATATTGTCTCCTCCTAGACACGCAAACCTTCCTTTCCTCCTCCCCCTAAACCCACTAATTTATCTCCTCGTGCAACTCCCCTCAAGATCCAAAAATTAACCATGGATGAAATGGTTGAACGTCAACTCAATGGTTTTTTTATAATTATGATGACAAATGTTTTCCCAGGAACAAGTGTAAGGAACAAAATATTTTTATGGCTATGACTAAGGATCCTTCTGATGAAGATGTAGTTGTTCTACTAGTGGAGGAACTGCCACCACCATCTAACCTCACCCTACCCTTTGACCCACTCGAAGTCGACTCGGTGATTTCACTTAGTGCCCTCACTAGCTTCTCTTCTCCCCAAGCTCTAAAGTTAATTGGTTACATAAAAAATAAAAAAATCATCATCCTTCCGGACAATGGTAGCACTTGTTGGTCCTATGGTCTGCACCTAATTGTTAAAGGGAAAATCTAGGCCACCTATCAGTTTAGAATGGTTGTTTCTTTTAATTTTAGTTAGTATGTCAGAGGGTTATTCTACCAAGAAAAAATAAAGGTTGGGTTAGAAAAATGATGTGGATGAGGGTCCTCCTTGGATGGTGGCACACTAATGACAAACCATTGAAATAATACAAAACCAAGTGAAATAACAAACTACTAAATGAATAATCTGCTACAAGAAGTTCAATACTTAAAATATCATTTCAAGACATTAGACGTATATCAAGACATAATTAATCCTTCAGGTTGTGATAAAAACAAATATTCACCAAGCATTAGTTGTTTTCATAGGTTGCATATCAATAAGACAAGTTACATAATAGCTGAAAGGAAATGACATGTACTTTGCTCAAATAAAAAATTGCATTCAAGATAAGATAAAAACACATAAAGATTTGAATGAAACACTATCATCAAAGTATGTTCACTAGGTAAAGATATTTAATCCATGCATAGAACAGGTCCAACTAGTCTGAGGTAGTGCTATCCTTTCCCAAAAAATCCAACCTTCAAAACATTCAAAGTCCCCCTATTTAACAGAGTTGTAGAGGTTCTCATCCTTATGGGACTGAGACCTAACTTTAGGTAACTATTTTTAGAACAAATTATTAACTTCACTAAGACATTGGACTTAATCAGCAAGAGTGGTTCTTATCACACACAAAATAACACTCTTGTATCTAATCTAAGAAAATGTTGGAATTAATCAACTAAAAACTACTATTGTCTCTAAGATAGAACCGATACATGCACTGGAGGAATTGAATTGGCATAAAATAGGCCTTGGACTGAAAAAACAAAGCTCTATGTTGAGTAATGGCATGTCTGCGAGATGTTGGAGGCCACTAGAGACAACTAGCTGCATGAGCAAATCTATGCTTGAGGAAGAGGTAGTTTGTTGAATCATTCTGGAACCAATCTGTGTCGACCTGTGACTAAGACTTAACTCTTTGTTTGTGTCTGAGATTTTGGAAGCTAAGCGCACTCTGTCTCAATTGTAAATGACCCTTCTCCTCTCTTTCACTCTGATGACTTGGTAATGAATAGGAAGACACAGAGGCGAGCATCCAATAGGAATACAAGATGCGTGGAGGTGATAGGTGATATGGGGAGTAGTCAGGGGAACATGTGGTGAAAGTTGAGTGGTGGGGGGAGTGTGAGTGGAGGTGAGTGGACGTTAGTGGAGGTTATGCGGTGACCTGATGTCATATAAGCACATGATTGTGGAAGTTGTCGAGGGTGGTTTGGGTCCACACCACTCTGACCCTCGCAATCCCCCATAATATGCAACGTACCTTTCCAACAATACCATGGTTCCAATTGTGGGACCGCTTTGGAAAATTAACGTTCGAGCAATTTACGTCCCCGCAATGAAGTGTGGTCGTGGATCATGTCACCATCTGTGATCTGGGTGATATTCCTTTCTTACCTACTGCAAGGATCAACAGTTATTGTTGATTTGAGATCAATGGTCTACAATTACTTCCGGAGTTCGGGCTTCGAGCCTTTTCAATAAATAGTTCTTACCATCCTCCGAAGTGCCACATTTGCGAAGTGGGAGATATGCCTCCACGTGGCCCATGGATTTGGACAGTCTAGATTCACTTTGGGAGTTCGGGCTTTGATATTTTTCATCTCCTTGCTCATGCAATCCTCCAAAGTGTCGTATATCCGAAGAAAGAGATCTGTCGACACGTGACCTCATTTATGGACGGTCTAGATTTTATTCTGGAGTTCGGGTTTCAGGAGTTTTTAAATGTTGTTCTTGGAAATCTCTCGGAGTGCTAAGTCTATGAATCTGACGTGGCGGCCAAATGTCATATTATTTCACGACTATTGATGTGTCACATAAGTCGAGTGACATGTGTCACTCAAGTATGATCGAATGATGGGACCCAAATGACAAAAAATGAGTTCCACATATCAAGGATAGATGGAAGCCATGTCTCTCCATGGATGAGCACCACAAGTCCTGATAGATGAGTGTCACATGATTTATCACTTCAAAACTTCGACATTCGAGAGCTTTGTATTGTTAGGCATGAAGTTCTCTTGGAGTAGTATGGGCCCAGAGTGATGTGGCAGGCTCTCGGGACTTTGGGACTTTGCCTCTTCCAGAATTCGGGTAATTCTTGCTCTAGTGCTTCACAAACCTTTTGGAGTGCTAAGTCTCCAAAGTGAAATATCTGCTTCCATGTTTCCTCACTGATGGATGGTCGAGATTCACTTCAGGTAATTATTGTACTTCATGGGTTTGCTCTTGATTTTAAACCCCACGTGATATTGACACTCCAAATGCATGAAAACCGTCGATATGTAACTAAAGATTCCTCCACTTCCTCAACGTAAAACTCCCCTTTATTTTCACTACTATAAGAACTAATAAGTGACTGTCGAATATGAGATTCAAATTCTTCACAACAGTTCTCAAAAAGTAAATTTGATGGAAAAAATCGTTTTCAATGCTTACTGAATGTAGCATGGAATTGTTCCAGGGAGGAGATGTTAGCAGGAGGAAAGGATCGATACCACTCATGAGCATATCCCTCTAATGAGTACATTAACATATTCATTAATACATCCTCATGATGTATTCCCCACTGATGAATGAGTTCATGAAACTCAAGCAAATGCTCAACGGGGTTTCCATCTCTATGTTCTCTAAATCTAGGCAAAAAATCACCCCACTCATCTATAGTAGGAACAACATTTGGAAAAACAGGAAAAACTAAGAAATTTAATGGATCAAACCTCCGATCCAAGATGGCTTCCATCTGAAAATATGACTTCTTAAAACTGTGGAGTCGCCACTAGATTCTTTAACTATGGAGTCACCAAGTGAATGATATGTAGTCTAAATGTGTCTAGTCTTTGTTCACCATCAAAGATCAAATATGATCGTTATCGTTCTCCTAGGGAAATATATTTTGTTACTCCATTCCCCGACAATGATGCCAGAAGATGTTTGTCCTAAGGTGTGCACCTAACTGATAAAGGGAAATTCTGGGCTACCTATCGGTTTAGAATGGTTGTTTCTTTTAAGTTTTGTTGGTTGGTCAAAGGTTTGTTTGACCAAGACAAAAGAAAGTTTGGGTAAGAAAAACGATATGAATGAGGGTCCTCCTTGGCTAGTGGGACACTAATGACAGACCAATGAAATAATAGAAAAAAACGGGAAACAACAAACTACTAAATGAATAATCTGCTGGAAGAAGTTCAATACTTAAAATATCATTTCCAGACATTAAACGTGTATCAAGACACAATTACTCCTTCAGGTTGCGATAAAAACAAATATTCACCAAGCATTAGCTATTTTCATAGGTTGCATATCAATAAAGACAAGTTACACAATAACTGTAAGGAAATGACATGTACTTTGCACAAATAAAAAACTGCATTCAATATAAGATAAAAACACATGAAGATTTGAATGAAACACTGTCATCAAGAGTATGTTCACTAGGTAGAGAGATTTAATACATGCATAGAATGGGTCCAACCAGTCTTATGAAGTGCTATCCTTTCCCAAAAAATATGACCTTCAAAACATTCAAAGACCCCCTATTTAACATAGTTGTAGAGGTTCTCGTCCTTAGGGGACTAAGACCTAATTTTAGGTAACTGTTTGTAGAAAAAATTATTAAATTCACTAAGACACTGGACTTAATCATCAAGAGTGTTTCTTATCACACACAGAAGACCACTCTTGTATCTAATCTAATTAAATGATGAAATTAATCAACTAAAAACTATTACTGTCTCTGAGACAGAACTGATGCATGTGTTGGAGGAATTGAATTGGTAGAAAATAGGCCTTGGAATGACATAATAGAGCTCTGTGTTGAGTAATGGAATTCTTGCGAGATGTTGGAGGCCACTACAGACAAATCACTTCATGAGAAGATATCTTCTTGAGGAAGAGGTAGTTTGTTGAAGTGTTCTGCAACCAATCTCCGTCGACCTATGACTGAAACTTAAATGTTTTGTCTGTGTCTGAGATTTTCGAAAATAAGTGCACTCCGTCTTGACTGTAACTGACCCTTCTCCCCGCTTTCACTGTGATGACCTGGTAGTGAACATGAAGATGTGGATTCGAACATCCATTAGGAAGACAAAATGCATGGAGATGATAGGTGATATGGGGAGTAGTTGGGGGAATAGGTGGTGAAAGTTGAGCGGTAGAGGGAGTGTGAGTGGAGGTGACGCAGTGACCTGATGTCATATAAGAACATGATCGTGGAAGTTATCGAGGGTGTTTTGGTTCCACACCACTCTGACCCCCATAATCCCCCACAAGCCACCACATACCTTTCCAGCAATACCGTGGTTCCAATTTGAGGAACGCTTTGGAAAATTAACATTCGAGTAGTTTATGTCCCTGCATTGAAGTATGATCATCGATCGTGTCGCAATTTGTGATCCGGGTGATATTTTTTTATTACCTTCTACAAGGATCAACGATTCTTTCTGATTTGAGATCAATGGTCTGCAATTACTTCAGGAGTTCAGGCTTCAGGCCTTTTTCAATGCATAGTTTTTACCATCCTCTGAAGTGACCCATTTCTGAAGTGAGAGATCTGCCTACACGTGGCCTCTGGATCTAGACGGTCCAGATTCACTTTAGGAGTTCGAGATTCGGGATTTTTCGTCTCCTTTCTCGTGGAATCCTCCGAAGTGTCATATATCCTAAGATGAATATTTGTCACTGTGTGTCCTCGTTGATGGACAACCCATATTAGCTTCGGGAGTTTGGGCTTCAGGACTTTGTAAATGTTGTTCTTGGAAATATACCATAGTGATAATTCTTGGAATCTAACGTGGAGGCCAGATGACATATGATGTCACGGTTTCTAGTGTGTCACATAAGGCGAGTCACATGTGTCACTCAAAGATGAGTGAATTATGGGACCCAAATGACCAAAAATGAGTGACACATGTCAGGGCCAGATGGAAGCCATGTGTCTCCATAGATGAGTGCCACAAGTCCTGATGGATGAGTGTTTCATGCTTCGGCACTTCGACATTCAGGATTTTTGGATTGTGATGCATGAAGTTCTCTCGGAGTAGTACGGGCTCAGAGTGACGTGGCAGAATCTCAGGAATTTAAGACTTCGGGTATTTCTTTCTCTAGTTCTTCACAAACCTTCTGGAGTGCTAAGTCTTCGAAGTGAAATATCTTCCTCCATGCATCCTTACTGATGGATGGTCCAGATTAACTTTGGGACTTCGAGTAATTCTTATACTTTATGGGTTCTCTCTTGATGTTAAACCCTATGCGATTTCGACACGCTGAATGCACAAAAACTGTCGATATGAATGCCTGATGGATCTCCACCATCGAAAGTTAACCTGTCTTTTCCCACAATCTTAGCTCGAAATTGACCGCTCTAGATTGTTGCATTTGTCCACGAGAGTTTCCTGTTCATACAAAAAGGATTGGTTGACCTGTTGTGAGCTCAATCAATGGAAAACATGATGAAAAGCATTTCAAACCAAATACGACATGTATTTATCCTTCAAGAAACAATAGAAATAGAAATGTGCAAATAATCAATCAAGAAAGAAACGAATAAGAACCAAGTCACTAAGTATTGGGAAACTGAATTAACCAACCGGAACAAGAAAAATTGATGAAGGCATAGGGAAAAAAGAGAGGAGACGCAGGGGTGGAAACCTAGGTTACAACAACACCCATAACTTTATTCATTGCTGCATTGCCTAAGAAGTCAATTGTTACATCTATTCCATCAATAATTTTCAAATCATGATTTCCAATGGTGGTTCCATGAAATGCGGGGGACGATGTGAAAATGTGTGACTCCAAATTGGTAAGTATAAATTTAAATCCCATATGTTTCCTATAGACATGGGTGGTTGTGACATTGTTCTTGTTTCCAAATGGTTATTCACTCTAGGCCCCATTCTCATGGATTTTAAGGACTTAACCATGCAATTGCAACAGGAGGGACAAAAATATAAGTTCCAAGGCATCACAATAGGCTCCCTGGATATCATCAGTTCCCATCACATGGAAAATCTCCTCAAAAAAGGTCATTTGGGAATTATATCCCAACTCCACTCCATTCATGTTGTTGAGACACCTTATGTGCATCTTGACCTCCACTCTATCCTCTCCCGCCACCAAGTCATTTTTACCACCCGCAAAGAACTTACCCCTTCCCGTGGAATCCATTATCATTCCATCCCTCTCATCTAGGGAAATATTCCTCTCAATGTTTAGCCTTATTATCATCCCTTTGCCCAGAAGAATGAAACTGAGAAAACATTTCATGAATTACTAGAAGTCAATTTTATCCGTCCTAGTACTAGCCCCTATTCTTCCCCTGTGGTCATGGTACTCAAGAAAGAAGGTATTTGGAGCATGTGTCCTAATTTTTTTGCCCTAAACAAGATCACAATCAAAGACAAATTCCCCATTCCTTTCATTGATGACCTCCTGGATGAATTGAGTGGTTCTTAGTACTTCACCAAATTGGATCTATGTTCCGGATACCACTAGATCCGTATGAAAGAAGAAGACATTCCAAAGACTGCACTTTGCACTCATGAGGGTCATTATGAATTCTTGGTAATTCCCTTTGGATTGTGTAATGCTCCTTCCACTTTACAAAGTCTTATGAATCATGTCTTCCATCCTTTTCTTCATCATTTTGTCTTAGTTTTATTTGATGATATTCTCATCTATAGTAAAACTTGGTCATCCCATCTTCCCCATGTGAATCAAGTTCTCCATCTACTCTATAAGCACCAAATTTTCCTCAAACAATATAAATGTGCTTTTGGTGCCTCAAAAGTGGAATACTTGGTCATATTTTTGCCGAGGATGGTTTCTGAGTAGATCCTAAGAAACTTGAATCTATGCAATATTGGCCTTGCCCTAAAACTCTTAAGAGATTTCATGGTTTTCTGGGTTTAATGGGCTATTATAGGACGTTTGTTCGTAATTATGGAAAGATTGTAGCTCCTCTCACTTCCCTCCTTAAAAATAATTCCTTCACTTGGACTTCAGTTGCAAATCATGCCTTCCAAGCCTTTAAATATTCTATGTTCTCGATCATTGTCCTTTCACTCCTAGACTTCACAAATACATTTGTATTGGAATTTGATGCTTCTGGGAAAGGAAGTGGGGCCGTCCTCATGAAAGATGGAAGGCCCTTAGCCTTCACTAGAAAAGAACTTTGAGAGAGACATTTGGGCCAAACCACTTATGAAAAGGAAATGTTATCTAGTTTTCATGTTGTGGATCTCTGACATCCTTATTTACTTGGTCAACGATTCCAAATCAAAACTGATCATCAGAGTCTCAATTATTTCCTAGAACAATGAATTTCATCCTCGACACAAAAAAAATGGGTGACCAAGTTATTTGGCTATGATTATGAGATCATTTACAAGAAGGGAAAGAGAAATGTAGTGGCTGATGCTCTTTCCTCGAAATATGAAGATGAAGGGTCCCTTTTCTCCCTCTCCTTCATTGTACCAGATTGACTCCAAGTTGTTCGTAAATAATGGTTGCAAGACCCAAAAATTTCTACCCTGCTCAACTAATTGCAACACAATTCTTTAGTTTCTATAGGGTACTCTTGGAATTATGAATATCTTTGATACAAAGGTCATTTGTACATATGCAAGCAATCCCAACTTAAATCCACAACACTTTCTCAACTTCATGCCTCACCCACAGTCCGACATTCAGGATTTACGAAAACCTATGAATGGGTATAAAGGTTTCTGGGAGGGTATGAAACACGATGTCCACACCTTTGTGTTTGAATGTGAGGTATTTCAATGCAACAAGGGAGAAACTTTCAAATCTTTGGGCAAACTCCAAGCGCTTCCCATTCCCCCTGCTATTTGGAAAGATATTTCTATGGACTTCATTGTTGTCTTACCTAAATCGGAAAATAAATCAATCATCATGGTGGTCGTTGATCATCTCTCCAAATATGCTCATTTTTGTTCTCTTCAACACCCATTCACAACTGCCAAAGTGGCTCAAATATGCATGCATAATATCTTCAAGATTCATTGGATTCCTAATTCTATTGTCTCTAAAAGAGACCCCACTTTCACCAGCAATTTTTGGCAAGAATTGTTCAATATATAGGGTATCCAATTGTAACTTAGCACTGCCTATCAAAGCCAGATGGATGGCCATACTGAAGTTTTCCACAAGTGTTTGGAAACATATTTTAGGTGTTTTTCATCTAAGTGGAACAATAGGTGGGATCAATGGTTACCCCTAACCGAATGGTGGTACAACACCTATTACCATACAACTACTCGTATGACTCCTTTTGAAGCAGTCTATGGCCAAAAGCCTCCTTCATTTCTATCTTATATTCCATGGGTATCAAAGGTTCAGGAGGTTGACACAAATCTTACATTCTGTGAGGCTATTCTTCGTGCCCTCAAAGACAACTTGTTCATGGCTCAGGATCACATGAAGCAACAAGAAGAA